>JAWWMK010032708.1:0-56847 GCA_035047105.1 Galeopsomyia nigrocyanea
TAACAGGTCGTTGGATAGTCAAAAATGGTTGGTGTACTATCCTTGACAATATTCTAGAGATTCAGATTTTTTGGCATCGTCTTTCATGAAAAAACCCCAAGGGTGCCGTTTTGCCCCGAGTGCCATTTTTCCCCACCCTCCCCTGTATACTGGTTTTTTTGTTGAAACGCTGGGGGTATTACTTTCCTGCGCAACTGTTCTCTCATTTTTTTTTAATCGTCGGGTTATTATATTTTGGTATAACAGCTTTTTGATGGAGCTTTATTTCAGCGCTCAGTTTTAATTTTATGACCGTTTCATCTCGCTCTTTTTTTTTTACCGCTCGTTGCGTATGCCCTCGAATGTATATATCACGCGCGCGAAAATTGGCTTTTTGGAAAGTACAGCACTTTAGCTTTTATTAATTGACTCATTGTTTAATCGTCCCCAATCTTTTTTTTTCCCTTCGTCGCGAATGTCATTATACTTCTGCTCTAATTCTGCGAGAATTCAGCTGAAACTTTCCGAGGTTGAACGACAAAACTCGTTCACGTAAATAACTTTTGAAAATTCAGCTCTTTTCGATATTCACTTTTCCGTGCTGCGCATATTGCACGTACAAAAAAGAAAATAAAAAGAAGGGAATATTAAACTTCCTTTTTGCATTTTGAAAAAAAAAAGGAGAATTCTCTTTTTTTTCCCTCGCGCAAGTTTCATTCTAGAACCTGCTCGATACTTCGCGTGTGACCTCGAATCTATATACTGTATAGGTTTTTATATAGTCGATATGCCCTTTGACAGCACACACACAGTATTCAATTTATTCTGTATAAAGCGTACGACACACGTACACACACTACAAAACGGATATAAAAATATCGACGATCATTCTTCGACGACAAAAATAACAATTTTTACGAGTGAAAAAAAGAAAAAAAAAGAAATGCTCTACCTACTTCAAATCAGTCCGTCTATTTCCGCAATTTGATGTTCGTTCGCCATCGCGCGCGTCCTTCAAAAGCTCAATTTGGGTCAGCGAAATGGTGTAACTGCGCGCTCGGAAAGGAAGATTATTACATTTACGCGTCAAGCGAGCAAAAAAAAAAAAGAAGAAGAAGAGGATGATACGATTTATACAAATTCACAGCGAGTATAAACTTTTTTTTTGCGAAGGACAGAAAGAAAAAAAACATAACACCGAGGTGCATAATATTAATAAAAGAGGAGGCTACACAAGGGGTAATAATAGTTACGAGATAGCCTTCATCTCATTTAAGTCTCGGAGTCGTAGCGAGATATAAAGCCTTCAACTCGTAAAATCTAAATTTCCTCGGGATCTGTCCGTGTCATTTGCTTTCTCGGCAAACTCGATTAAGCTAGCTCGCCAATCAGAAGTCGCGCGACCTTCTTCTTCTTTTTTTTTTTGATTAGAGTTTGCAAGGGTGAAAAGAGAAAAAAAATGGACGAGAAACGTAACAAAAGCGCGAAAGATTGATTGATTACATTATACAAACCCTTATATGAAAGCTGCTTATCTCGTTCAATCATATAAGTGACGTTCGATCTTTGCTTCTTTTATTTATTTATTTTTTCAAGCTCGATCACGATGACGCAGCAAGTATCGCCCATTCGATCCGACGTATAACACTACATAGGTGAGAAGGGTACGACACGCGTATACAAATATCCAGGCGATATGCTAATGCTATTAGGAATCGGTTTATATTCGTTGAAAAGTATAAACTTTAATTCCGCTCGATCGACTCTCGGAAATATCATACACATCGATCGCGATAACTTCTCGAGCTTCAAGGAAAATGATAATACTTTTTTTTCCATCTCTCTCCGCGTAGAATAATTATAAGTTTCCGAGAATACATCTTTAATTAATAATTTCCCGAGTGCTCCCGAGCCTCAAATATTTGCCGAGAGAGAAAGATGTATAATATCCAAAGTTGTAAATTTGCAAATCGTATAGTAGAGTTGAAATCCGCTGGCGGAAAACTTGATTGTAAAAGCACAAAGAACCTATCCTATAATATCTGCTGGCCTACTTTCATTAAAGGATCAAACGTCCTACACGTGTGTGGTGTGGTACGCGAGACGTCAAGACCTTGGCCGCGAGATAAACAAAAAGGAAAAAAAAAAGTAATAAAGCTTCGCGAGAAAAAAGGCGAAAGAAAATTTCGAGCACAATAGCGTTGCGGCAGTGGGGGACAATGAAAACAATGCGTTTGCCGTCACATCCACCGAGAATGAGAGAGAGAAAAAAAAAGAAACGTTTATCCGCCACTGATAAACTGCCCTCCGCGAAGCTTTCGCCGCGCACAAGGATTATTTATGTCTGTGGATATGTCGATGTTTGGCTAAAGGGAGTTATAGAGGCGATATGTTTGTATCGATCGCGAAGGGAAATTTGAATAAGGAGTATATTGGGAAAGGTTCACCAGTTGACACAATGGTTAAATGAAATTTGAAATTTAGTTGGTCGATTGGGAACATTGGGTAAATAGAATTACGAGTGAGACTTTGTTGTTGGCGAATTTTCGAAAGCGTATTTTGATTAATTTAAGCGCTTTAATTTGTTTATTGTCAATACGGATTTCAACTCTAATTACGCGGCATGACGTGAAAAAAAAAAATTAGTTTAAAGTTATTTCAATTCCGAAGTTCCACTAATCTACGTAAATTACAGAATAACACAAATCAATGTTTACGAAAAGTTACCGGAACGAAACAAAAAAAAAAAATAATCCGAAGAGTCAAGAATATCGGGAGGAGTAAAAAGCCACTCGGCGGAAAACAATTGGAAAGCCACACGTAGCTGGAAATTCGGCCAATAATCGGAGAGAAAGAAATCGATTAATCACTTCAGCCCGGCAATGCCAGTCAGACGTAAAACACACACACACAAGAGAGCTTGCAACAAAAGTGCGGCTTCTTGCTTGCAAGCAGGGAGAGGAAAAACAAGCCACACGTGAGAGCAAAAAAAAGGCATCGGATAAAGAAGACGAGTGCTCGATGACGCGTGCGAAAGGCAGCTAATGCTAACCTTTATTGGCTCTACGATTCTCCATTCAATACGCTTTGTTTCTCTCTCACTCTCTACTTTTTTTCTTTTTTTTTTTTATTAGCGAGAACTAAGCGAATCCACCACGAATTGGCTTTTTACGTAATTATTGCCTGTGTAATTTTCATTAAGCCAAGAGAGAGAGAAAGCGCTCTGCCTGCCCTTTGATTGTACAATTACAGACGGTAATTGCTTAGAGCTGCCGATGGTATTTTAATGAAAAAGCTTTCAAAGGCTTGAAACGTTCTTTAAAATAGTGATTTTTCTTCTTTTTGAAATAAAACGCACAAAAGAATAAGCGGCGAATCGATATAAACGTTATCACGCGATTCCTGCATTACCAGCTCTGATTTTACCCGCAGTTCAGAATAAAATATACAAAAGGTCTTACCGTCGATGAATAAGTAATCGTGCAAAACTTTTGGCTACTTGTGATGTGATCAATATTTTTTTTTGTCATCACGAATCTCTTTTACCGAAAAAAAAAAATTTCGCGCGAGACAAACTTTCACGGGGTGTAAAAACCGACAACGAAACTTTCTCCAATTAGAAATTCATAATTATAATCCTATAGTTTTCGACGCATAAAGCTTGAACGAACGTCAATACACAAAGAGATGACGCGGCTCTACGTATAGTTTTACCTCGCCTCTGTGAAAATGCAATTACCTTTTTGCTCGCTACCTTTGTGTATATATATATATATTTTTTTTTGTTCGCTCGTAAAGTACTTCCGTGTCAGCGCGAAAATTTCCTTTCAACGATGCTCCGCTACTCGTTTTTTCGCGAATTGTATTTACTTGTTTACCGTCTTCGAGGGCTTGCAACCAATTTATCAAACTGAGATGTTTGTATGCGAGCGCGCGAAATTTTATTTCACGCTTTGGTTACTTTATTCGAGTATTCAGCAACGTCGCGTAAATAGAGTGTTTTCTCATTTTAGAAAATAAAAAATTTTTACCTATCTCGTAAGTTGGATATTCATTTTTGTTTTGTTTTGTTTTTTACAAAATTGCAAGGAAAGTAAACTTTGCTGGCGATAAAATCATTTGAACGTTCTGAAAACAATCATTCACACTATATATATGTACATCTACGACTTAGTCTTGCTACTACTCTTTCGTGACAATTCTCCAGCTTCGTGTGTGTGAACCATTCCCGCGTTGGATTCGCGTTGTCAAATATTTTTATCGCCAAGCTTACCTGTGCTCGAACGAGTCAGTTCTGTTAGACTTGTACCCGCTATCGTTGAGGCTGCCCTCGTGGCGCAACGACGGCAGCGAGTCCCAGGGTGAATCGCGTTTGTGCATCCCACCGTAGCCGGGCACGGAACTCGATGCCGCCGAGCCGAATGTCGAGCTGCCCGATTGCCAACCGTCCGAGTGACGGAACCACTGAGCTCGCGCCGACTCGCCGATGCAGCTTGCACATCTGAGGGAAAATAAGTAAAAAATTTTTTTTCATGATTCTCTGATTTTGACAATGACTTTAATTTTGACTTGTGAGGTACGCTGTTTTAATTAACTATTGTCTTAAGTTTTTTGTTTTGTTTCTCTTTTAAGCTGAGATGTGGAACTTTTCTTGTCGAGCTTTTATCTACAGTAATACAGAACTCATGATAGTTTTCATTTCTTTTGGACACAAAGTTTGAAAGAAGTTTTTTTTCCTAGTTAAAATTTGTGACTGCTCTTGATTAAGTGAGTCAGAACAAGAATCTTCCATATTTAGTTGATATCGTTTATCTTATTCACATTTTAATGGAAATTCTCAATAAAGTATAAGATTATACAATTCAACAAATTTTAGTTGTTTGAGCTAAAAACTTCAGTTAAAACAATACATTATTCTTTACACTTTAACAAACGTGGGCAGAGTGGACAATCTTTATGTAAATCATATTTCAATAAAAGTTAACACTCTAAATCATGTTTACAAATGATGATTTACTGCATGTATTATTTTTATAGATTTGCCATATTTATAGAAAACTACGATAATCATTTTGTACTAGTCGTTTTCCTTTTTTATGTACTTCATAGATAATTTACTCATATCATTGACGCAACAATTTGATGCCATATAAATTCTATAAAATTTCATTTTTCAACACTTTTTACAAGTAATTAGAAAATATCAAGATAATTAATCATTTTTCAGTTACTGATCATTTCAAAAAGATAAACTAATAATTTTTATTATTCACTCTAATTTAAGACTGCGTCTAAATCTACGCAATGGATTTATTTAAACATAAAATTTTTTTTTCATATGTAACATTGATCTAAGCCTTACTGGCATTCAAGAAAGACGAAATAAAGGTTTTTAGCGAGTTTAACTAAATATATCGCGATAGA
Organism: Galeopsomyia nigrocyanea; assembly: GCA_035047105.1. Lineage (NCBI taxonomy): Eukaryota > Metazoa > Arthropoda > Insecta > Hymenoptera > Eulophidae > Galeopsomyia > Galeopsomyia nigrocyanea. The sequence continues at coordinate 5,404 of JAWWMK010032708.1, forward strand.
GAGACAATAAATGAATTTTTTTCCTTTTTTTTTTGCGTAGATGAAAAATGGGGCGATTAATTTATCTTTGTTTTCAATTACGTAAATAATTTACTTCATTTAGAATGAGGAATTAGCCAAGAAAGCCTTTTTTTTCCAATTTTTGCGTAGATTTAGCTTCAGTGCTAATTTAAAGTATCAGCTTTTATGTATCATAATCGCAGTTGTAATTTCGACAGTAGTCGAACATTTTTCGTTTTATCGCATACCTTGAATTATAATTATAATCGCTCAAGTATCCCCGATCGCGATCGAGTTCGCGATCTCTTCTCTCGCGCATTAGGTCGTTGCGATCACTGTAGTAGCCATCTCTGCTGTCTTTGCTGTTCTGTCTTTCATTGATGTAACGGTACGATTGCGGTAAAGTCGATGATTTGTTGGCATTGGATCCTGAGAAAATATCAGAGTTGCATTACTCAAAATTGTAATAACTACGTCGACGTAATCTACGATTTTTTTTTTCAATATCTACGTCAAGTCTATAATCGAAGCAATGAGAGCTATGATATGTGCAAGTGATAAAATGTTTTACTAACGTCGTCTTGATGCATGAGGTGTACGCTGAGGATTAAGAGGTATATTTTCGGCGAATTCTGCAAAGCAAAAGATATTTAATGAAGCGTGAAAAATTTGGAAAAATACGATGATCAAATGTCTATCTATTCGCTATACTCTAACAGTCTAATTTTGATCTAAAGCTAAGTCGTTGAATTTAACAATTCCCAGCTGTAAATATCGAACATCATTTATTATTATCACATTCTATTCTCAATGAAAATCATAATGGTTGCATGACAATCGCAAGTGTTGTGAAAATAATAATGTTTGTTTATTTCAAAACTTTGTCGTGAGCTCGTTGTAAAATTGATGCGTGATAAAGTATAGAGTACAATTCGACGAAAAGTTCGAAGGCCATGAAGTGAACGACAGCTCAATGTAAGAATAAAAAACAGAAAGGTATAATCAACCAAATGATCCACGAAAAAAAGGCCTGGACTCACCAAGATTCTCCATGCTCTGCGAGAGAAGCGCCTCGAAAGTGTGCAAACTGTAGCTCTCGGCATCCATGCCCTTGGCCAGAGTGTTTCTCAGATGCATCTCGTACTCGAGCAGCAGCCGACTGGTAGGACTTCCGGGTGTAGAAACCGATTGCGGACCACCCTGTTGCTGTTGCTGTTGCTGTAGCTGCTGCTGTAGCTGCTGTTGTTGCATTTGCGACGGATGCGGCAGATGCGCCGGATAGGATTGCGGCTGTCCGTTACATCTTCGAGTCTGGCAATGAGGCTGCGGCTGCTCCATGTCCGAGTTGCCGTTGGACGAGCTGGGCGTGGTGGCGTAGCACTGGTTGTCGAAGATGACGTTGTCCGAGGGCGGCGACATGTCACCTGCAGTGCAACGATCGCGTTCCAAGTCTAAGTACATGCGTGCTCGTCCACTACCGGCATGAGGAGTTGCCGTCACATAAGACACACAGTTTGCGGCTGCAGCAGCGGCAGAGGCAGGCACGTGCAGGCGCGTATCTGAGTAGGTGGTGCTTGTGCGAGTAGGAGGATTGGTGGTGATGTTCGTGCTTGACGAGGCTGAGGCTGAGGCATGGGAAGATGTCGCGCCGCCGCGAGCGCTAGATGCGTGATGCGACCTTGGCTCCCCTGCAAGCTGATGCTTACTCCTCGCCGACGCTGACGCAGTAGCCTCGGCTAATCCTCGACTCGACTTTTTCCCCGACGAGGCTTTACCGCTCGCTTGCACGTGAGCTATAGGTACGCAGACACGGGGATAGATACCACAACATTGGTTTGGTGCATTTTGAGGATTTTTTTTTTTTTTTTTGAGATTTGGTGCCAACACGACTGACAAGCTTGCGCTGCAATTCTTTTTTTTTTCTTTTCTTTTTTTCTTTCGCGTATGTAAAAGGTGCTAAGTGCAATTGCTATGTTTGATGCAGCATTTCACATCCTTTGAACATTCAGAGAGACGAAAATTTGCCGTCTAGGCGTGTGTACTGTGAATTCTCGAATGTTTTCTCAGAGAATAGTAGTCGTCGCGACTGTGCTTTCACGTTTTAGTATAGACAACCAACAATAAGTTCACGATTTTCACTGTTGTTAATCCATATTCGAATGTACGCAAGAAAGATATTGATAAATGGATTTGAATGATCGAGAATTCACAGTCTGATATTATACATCGACAAGTATTAAAAGGCATCTGGATGTCTGGATATATATTTGCACATAACATCGGAAATATCAAAAATGAAACATTTAGAAGGATAATAATGCCACTTTGAAGAATAGAAACACATATAATCATGCAAGATATATTAAAAGATAATTTTGTGCGTATATTTTAAAAATCTTTTTCTTTATAATTTTAATTTTTAATAGATTTTGTGCTGTAGGTAGATTATTTATATATTTTTAGAAATTGTGAGAAACTGAAGGTAAAATCTAATACGTAAGACATAAACGTATAAAATACTTGTCCAGTATAAAATATACAAGTGTCAAATGGCCAGTATAAAATAACTGTTATGAAATATTGCCGATATGGATGTCGTTTCGAGTAAACAGAAGCAATCGTTTTCATAACAGTTTATTTTTTACTTTACTCTTTCACCGATCATTGATTTGTCATCTAATTCAAGCAGCTATATTTGTATGTGCTGATTTCTAGAATTCCATAAGTGTTTTTTTGTTTTTTCTTCTAAATTTTCTAATGAGCTATATGGAATATATTTTCTAATTTCATTCATGATTTGCTTAGTGACCACGATTGGAAACTAAGAATATTGCACTAATGAAGCTAATTTTTTGCAGAGTAAAGCAAAGCTTTTGCAAACATATATTTTTTTCTTTTTTTTTACACTGATAAGATATAGCTCTGCAAGAAAGACTCAACTTGATTTCTCAATCGGATACAAACAATTTTGTGCGTATATTATAAAGAATATAATCTCAATTGAAAAAATTTGTAATTGAACATTTTGTCTAGTTTTAGTTATCAATCTCGTTTTCTGCGCTGACGTCTGATTTCGTCAAAAATTGCAATCAACATCGATATCACAAACGATTGAAATATGCCATTTATCATTCTTCAGCTGTACATGATAATTTTACAGATAGAATCGCCTTATCTTGGCTTAGACAATTTGGCCAAAGCAATCTTTCAAAGTTCCTTTGACGTCGTAGCGCCATGTCACGACCAAACGACGATAACTCCGATAGTAATTTCGTCTGTAAGATAAACATAAAATCTCGATAGCATTCTTATCAGTGTAAAAAAAAAACAAAGAAAAAAATTTTTTTCCAGCGCACTTGGCGTAAAAGCAAAGACATAAGTTTTGCGCGCGCGATCAAATCGCCCACGCATCTATAGGTCAATATAATACCAGAATACTGTCGGTCCATCTCGTGAACGCTCCTGGAGCTCTGGAATTTGTTGTTGTAGGGCTGCCTGTAAGCAACGGCATGCACGTAATTGTCGTTTTCCGCCTCGGACATCACGTATCTCTGATTGTTGTTGTTCGGATGATAATGATAGCCGTGATGGCCGTTGTGCCGTTTACGAGTCATCTCGGGCGAAGTTACAGGACTGTCGATGCTCGACATCGGTTTGAGCATTCGTTTGAGGGTGTGCTGATCGAGACCCATTTGCTGCTGTTGCTGCTGCTGATGCACGTTCACTTGGCGATGAGCTTGATTCTCGATACGCATGTCGTCGGTGCTCTTGCTCTTGCTGCGACGCTGACCGTGATTGTTGTTCATGATGTTGAACATGTGATGCTGCATGTCTAACTCGGTGTAGTCCGCTGATTTGGTGTGATGGAGACCGTCTTTGCGATGGTGATACCTACTCGCTAGGCTACCACCCGCTTGGGTACCCTCGGATTTCAAATCGCCTGGGCCGTTTTGCTGCATCGAACTGTCCTGTTTGGGCTTCTTGGGCGATGGGCCTGTGGCTTTGTCCTCGGGCAACTCGATCTGGAGGGAAAGATAAATTTTAGTATAAGGATTTTGATGTTTTTCGTGTGAATTGATACTTGAATTTTGGACTTTAAGAGAAGGAATCTACTCTAGCGTAACTTTAACAATTTTCGAAATTTAATTGCAAAGACGGCTCAATTTATAATATAATATTGCAGAAGATTCACATTTTAAAGATATTTTATCGAATAATCTGTATTAATAATACAATGAAGCTACGAATAAGTAATCATTGTCAGATTTCACGCTGAATTTTATTGCTACATAGATTTAATTTTCATTATTCAATGTTCACCTGATGTCAATAATACATATGTTACCCTCCATTTACTGCGCGCAAATACTAATAATCGATTTCTGAGTATTAAAAGCGTTCTTGGTAAATGGACTTTACAGTAAATACATTTTAATCGGTATATTTGTATTTTAACTTTCATGAAGCTTTTATTACTCAATGTCAACATGTAAATTGATATTATTGCATTGAGTAGTACGAGTCAATCTGTTGTGTACTTTAATTTGTTTATCATCGTCGATATTGTTATAGCTACAATGACGTCGTATTTTGTTAACATTTTTTTCCGAAAGGGATTGATCAACAAAACTATCCCTGATCCCTCCAAGAATATACCAGCGACATTTACACAAAAAAAAATTTTTAAAAGTAGTACAAGTCAATCTTCGATAAGACATTACGTAACTTTCAGGAATCAACCCTGAAAACAAAATGTTAAAAGCCACTTTTCATTATTTTGTATTTTTGATTGATTTTTCCACGAACAGTAAATAAAAATTAGGTAGATTTGCTTTTTAGCAACATAATTCGCATTATTGAAACATTTTTCTGACATTCCGCTCCTTTGATAACAAAACAATAACAGCCAAAAATAGGTTATAAAAGTAGCTCATTCATAATTGTGATTTCTAGGAGCCGCAATTCACACAATAATTAGATTGACTCGACCGAATTAACAAACGCGACAAAACAACATCACAAAGATCTCCCCAATAACTCTCGAAGCTTATTCAGCAGTACAACGACGAGAATACTAAAATACTAGAGGTCGAAGAGCGACGAAGAAGAGACACACCTGCGAGCCAACGTTCGTCGTGCCAATACCCACGTTGGCGGTTTTAGGATTTGTCTGGCACGTTTCGTTCTGCTGTTGCGTGTCCTTTCGCTTGATCGAATCGCCGCTCTTGAGGATTTTTGGACCGGCAGTCGCACCGCCCGGCTGATTGTTCACGTTATCGTACAGCGAGGCACTCGACGTTGCCGTTGCTATCTTGTCGCGTCCGGTCATCTCTGCGTCTGCCGATCGCGATGCGATTCGTGGTAGTGTCGAGGCTGCAATTACAAGTACGTACTTTAGTTTTTTTATTTTCTTTATCGTTGTGGATGTTATTGTAACTACAACGTTACTGTGCTTTTTTTTTCGAGAATTTTTAACCCATAAGATACTCATGACAAATTATAATTTTTTTTTGAAGAGCGTGATTGACGATATATTCAACTAAAACAAATTAAGTAGTACGAGTCAATCTTTTGCGTACTTTAATTTGTTTATCATCGTTGATATTATTATAGCTACAATGACGTCGTATTTTGTTAACATTTTTTTCCGAAAGGGATTGATCAACAAAACTATCCCTGATCCCTCCAAGAATATACCAGCGACATTTACACAAAAAGAAAAATAAAAAAAGTAGTACAAGTCAATCTTCGATAAGACATTACGTAACTTTCATAAATCAATCCTGCCAACCAAAGCTATTTCGAACAATGTTTAAATCCTCCGAATTTACTTTTTTCAAATCCCGAAAGTACTTTTCCAAAAAAGAAGAAAAAAGCAAACCAAATCCATCTTTGACTTTGTCAATAAAAATCTTTCAACAAGCAGCACATAAAATAGAACTCTGTCTCGCGAGAGAGCGCAGTGGTATACTAAAAGGAAAAATTGACCAACCGCAGCAGCCGCCCTCGAAACATATACATACACACATACATAAGAGCAGCAGCAGCACATACGCTGAGAATAAAAAAAAAAAGAAGAAAAAGAAAAAAAAAGCAGAACATCTTCGATTCCTTGGGATAACCAGAGAGCAGTATAGAGAAAGAGAGTGTATGCAAAGCTGGCGAGCGAGTAAAAAGCGAAAAGACCGCATCTCTCCATCTCTCTCGTCTCGGTCGCGCCAGAGAGTACAGCCCCCGCAGAGCACACGGCCGATTTATTATTCCATTTGGGCTTGGCAAAAGGCGGGTGGCGGTGGCAGCGTTGCAGCGAGCGAGAGAGCAAGAGAGGGAGGGATGGCGGCCGGCTGCTCGGTGTTGGGCAATCGATAGTAGCTACTGCTGCTATATACTGGCGCTGCTGCGTACCGCAAGTGTTGGTCCTGAATCTTGGATCCTGGCGCAGTCGGTTGAACTGCTCGGGCGTCATGCAGGTACACTGTGGCTCGCGACCGCCACCCGCGCCACGACTCGGCGACGCTGGCGTTGACAATGGCTTCCGGCGTGTCTTCGCTTTGGCGCTGCCGCCACCCTGGGATTGCGATGCCGCCGCTGCCGCTGCCAGCTGCTGCTGCTGCTTGCTCAGTGGGTCCAGGCGCAGCGAGTACGACGACGAAGCCTTGCGTGACATCTTGAACGACGGCGACTGTTGGGATGGAAAAAACGTTAGCGTGTTAGATTTGGAGGATAAAATTCTTGTCGAAAGGATCTCTCGCAATCAGTTTTTTTTTTTCAATTTCTGATTCGAGATCTTTTTCGCATTCTCGTTTTTTTTTAACTTTTTTTTTTATTTTTTGCTACAAGCTGGAAATTGAAGGATACAGTTGCAGAAGGTTGAGGTAGGATTTTGGCACGTGTCTTATCGGAAAATGTACACATTCACTATCCAAAATCATCCTCGAAGGAGAGAGAGAGAGTGAGAGAGTGAGAGATCTTAGCAAGCAGAACATGATGTATGAGTTTTTAAAATGCCAAAGATCGTCAAAGAGATCTTTCGAGTTTAACATTAATCGTCGTCGACACTAATGATCATAGAGATAGAGAGATAGATAGATAGAGATAGTGGCTCAATGAGAGAACAAGCTCGACACTTTTTTTTTTATTTTCAAGCACCATACAAAGTTTTTTTTACGATATACTAAAGCTATCTGAAGTATAGTACCTGACTCGTGTTCCGGTAACGGGCCGCAGACTATATGCAAATATACATATCAGATAATTAATTTCGATTGATTTTTTTTTTGGCAAAAAATTTTTGTTTGTGATTTTTTTTTAATCTGCTTTTTCGATTTGAGTTTGGTGTGGGTGTTTTTGGTTGTGATGTGATGAGATATTTGACATTTTAAGATTGTTATTACGTATAGTTCGAAAGGATTAAAAATAAAATAATATTTTTATAGCAATATGCGCAAAGTAATCAGCATTTTCATTTGCATGGAATTAAATTTCTATTGCTCTTTTATCATTATCAAATGAAATTATGTCAGAAAATTATTTACAAATATATAAGGGTTATTTATTTCAAACTGAAACTATAAAACACGCAGATAAATTTCAGCAAGTTAGCCGCAACGGTTAAATAACGCGCGGCAAACAAAAGTTTGTAAATTAATTTAACCAAAGAATTTGAGTAATGTCCCTTCGATAATTTTGCAAAGTAGGTGTATGCATAGGTGAAACGAGGTTAATCGAGTCTTCGTTTTATTTTCCATTGTAAAAGCCATAGTATATGTATTTTACTTACAACACATTCTCGGAATTGCTTGGCATCGATCGCGCAAGTGAAATTTAGTCCCCAAGTGTCGTTTGTCATCGTGTCCTTCCAGTAGACAAAGCATTCTGACGCTTGACCGATTCGGGTTCCTGGGGGCAAATAATTCAAAATTAACAACAGCCGCATAACACACTCTCCGATTGCGTTTTTCTTTGCGAAAAATAGAAAACAAACTTTTCATTCAAACGACGTCTCACATAAAAATAAATCAAAAGTGTTTTTATTTTCTTCTATTTTTTTGTTGAATTATTTTACAGTAAATAAAAGAAATTTCTCGTACGCTATTTCAGCCTAGATTTCAAATCGCAATCTCACGGAAAATTTCTTTTCTTTCCCTCGAAACCTAAATTTTCCATCAACATTTTTTTTTTCAATCTTAAAATAAGAAAAGTAGGTCAAGAGATTTTCACATGAAAAATCCTTCTTTTTTTGCCTCCTTACAAAGAGAAGTAGAACACGAGGTGAATTTCACCAGGAGTCATACAAGCATCTTCCGCTATTCTAACCGTCGGTAATGTAAAAATTCATAATGACATCTATTACAAATTAGAACAGTTCTTTCCCTTAAAAATCCACTCATTAAAATTTTCAATTTAAAATCCGCGTTTAATTCTTCCAAAAATAAAGAAAGAAAGAAAAGAAATCCCTTTTTTTTCGTTTCCAAAAAATGAAAAATGAAGTTCTTTTTCACAAAACCGCAAAATCTTGGAGTAAAGAGCTCATTATATAACATTTAATTAATACGACAGTAATAAGCCCCATTAAATCAAAGCTCGCATAGTGAGAGAGAGAGAGAGAGAGAGAAAAAAAAAAGGAAGAAGAAAGAAAAGCTTGTGCATTATCAGTCTTAATGTGGAGGGAGGTAAAATTATGCGGCGCGCTTCTCGCTCTAAAGGAGGATAATAAGAGGGAGAATATGCGCGAACGATAAGCAGCCCCGCATCGTGTATGTAGAGAGTATATAGATAGTGCGGGGTGTCGTCGTTCGCGAGTATGTGTATATAGATAAACAGGAAGTAAAAGATAAGCGCAAGTATGTAGATATATAGAAATTTACCGGGTTGCACGAGTCGCACGTCGAGGATCCTGTCGACCTGGCAGTTGTAAGCTGTGATATGGAATATGGTCTCGGGTGTCTCCTGGATGCAGGTGATGTTTACCGGCACCAGATCCTCCGAGACCTGCTGCCATTTCACGCTACCGGCTCCGCTCGTCACGTGGAACACCTCCGCCCACAACCTGCGATCATCGCAAAGCACAACACTCCTCCGAGATGCATTACTATGCTCTTTTAGTTCTTTTTTTTTTAAAGATCGTTTCTACTTTCAAGTTCTTTTTTTTTTTAACGACACTCGTGCATGACATAGAGGGGTATATTGGAAAATCCTAGAACGCGCGTTAAATTTTGTTTTTTTTTTCTGAGATAACTCGATTTTTTTTTGTACAGAAAATTGCGAAACCAAATCTATGTTTGCGTGCGAGCTTTATGGCGAGCTTGCGTGACACGAATGATATTTTTGTTGTCGACGAGTTCTAGGATTTAATCTTCACGAAAGGTGTTTTTGAAAATTACTTTGGTGGAAATCTTTTCAATTTAATATTTTTTTACGAGTTAAATTTATAAGTAGTCGAATGGATTTTTTAATTCTAAATTGCTAACATGCTTTTCTACAACGAGATATTATTGAACTAAATATTTTAAACTTAAAATAAAAATTTTGCTGTAGCTAGAAGATAGTTTAAAAAAAAAAGCAAGAAAATCGAGATAATATTTATTAAGTAATATTTTAAACTTGAAATGAAATTTTTTGTAACAAGAAGATAGATTAAAAAAGCAAGGAATAAAAATGAAGGTTTAAAATAAAAATTTTTCGTAGCAAGAAGATAGTTTAAAAAAGCAGGAAGCAAAATTGAAGAAGGTTCCATAAAATAATTCATAAACAGTTTTATTTTCATCCAACGTAATTTCCGCGTACATTAACAAACATCAATTACTCGCAAATGTCTTCATCAAAACGATATTTCATGTCGTTGAATAATAAGAAATCGAAAACTTCTTTCTCACCATCATTACGCTCGTGTAATGAAGTTCGAGGCACATATATACATAAGAAAATGTCGTCGACAAAACTTCTCAGCGTCCATAATGATCTCTTAAAACAAAAGCCTCTGCCCACTTTCGCGGAGCCGCTTGATTGCGCTGTAAAATAAACTTTGCCGTCGAATATGCAAAAAACGTCATTACACGGGAATATTCATGCGCAAACAAGTTGAGTCAACCTAACTTGTATATATACATATACATCACGTGAGAGAGAGAGAGAGAGAGAGAGAGAGAGCAACGGACCTCTAACCCTTCCTTCCTCTCTCACTCGTCGGTTATAACCCCGAAGGAGAGACGCTCTCAAGACGTGGTAGTGCGGCGAGAAGGGATCTCGCCGCCGACGCCGTCGCCTTTCATACGCGCAAACAAATGCAAATTCAGCGTGATTTTCGCCAGAGAGCGGCTTTGGAAAATGGAGTTTGCTCAAGACAAAAGCCTTCTCATCCACCCTCGCGCCACGTCACACCAGCCGCGCGCGCGATTCAATCGTCGTATTCGCTTATATAAACTTGCAAAATTAAACGATCATTATTGTTCCTCCGCGATGGTTTTGTAATTGGATATCCGAATTTGTTTTTGAAATTTCGATGCAAATGCTTTATTCAAAAGATACATGTCGGTTCGGTAGAGGCAAGCAATGATTGCAATGAAAGCAAGCTGGTGTGTTCGTTAAAAGCGAATAAATTCAAAAGCTCGGGTTATCGGATCAACTGCGCGTTTGCGTCCTCGGCGACTGCCGCTGATATTTTGAAATTCAGCTCTCGCTCGCGAACTTCGTAATTGATGTAACTGACTGATTCCAAACTGTTTTTTCAGCGTTAATTATATACTTTTTTCGAGTTTAACGCGACGTTCGATTTATATAATTAAAAAAAAAACTGTTGGTTAATCACAAGATGCGTTTACTTTGAAAACTTTTTATCGGGGAAATTAGCGTTGGATGTTAATTTGCGCAATTAAGTTTCTAATATTAGAAAGGAAAGAAAAAAATGCAGTACTTTTGCAAATTGAATCTACACTATACATATATAGAACTTTAAAATATTCAAATAGCAGCGCAAAAGAGAGTTCAGAAAAGGCAGCGGGTAATGATTTTCGACGAAGAAAAAAAAATCGGTGATGTTATGAAAAAAAAAAGAAAAAAATCTGCAAACATAGCCGCAAAAGCCCACACTACTTTCTACACCAAAGGCTACGTATTCTAAACGAAAGCTTTCTATTCATGCAAAAGCGTGTGGTGTACAGGATGAAATGAGAGAGAGAGAGAGAGAGAGAGAGAAAGGACGAGATTCTCGGCGTGGATGTTATAACTTTCATTCTTTCGCGCGTGACATTGAAGAAAGAAAGAAAAAAAAGAAGAAACAGCATTACACGACGAAAAAGAAAAAAGAAAAACACTCAAAGACTAGTCAAAGAAACGCTCTTATCGAGAGTGAAATTGGATTTCAGCAGTAGTTATCGCGTATAACGAATAAATCGAATTAAAGCTTTTGAAAGACGTGAGGTGAAAAGGAAAAAAAAAGAAAGTGCCCTACGCCCGCACACACTGATTTTATTTTTGCGAAATTTTCGAAATATTTTTCGTGATTTTATTTATTTTTTATTCGACAGCTCAATTTGCTCTATCTTTGAAATTTCCGTCACGTTCTTCGCTTTTTTTTTGTCCGTAAAATTGGGCTCACGCAAAATGTATATAACGGGGTTTATATTGACAAACAAGTAGAGCTGCTTTTTTTCCAGTGGCGTCTTTTTTTTTTTAACGAATTTTATCGAACGTACGAAACCAACGTTTGACATTCCGTATTTCCATTCAACGATTTTAATACTTTTTTTCCACCGTGCTCCAATTTCAATGGAAAAGAAAATGGATAGATCGAATATATTTTCATTTTTACCAAATAAACGTATAAAAGCCCGTATATTTTTCGAAATTTCACCAAAAAATATATTTCTTAATACACTGATACAATACTTTTCTTAGTGCAATTTCAAGACAGTCTCAAGTGTAGTACGACACGCACAACATCACTTAACTTTATTGTCGAGAAAAATAAAGGAAAAACATTTGGGAGGAAGATGAAAAACTAAAATAGAGTAAAGGTGATTGAAAAATGGTGATCGAATGAGAATGACAATGAGTACAAGAGTTTGATACCCTCTCTGTTGAAACTCAATGTCCTTCCAGCAGTAAGTCATATATATAAATAATCTGTACTGCGATTATTTCGTCGTCGAGTAACATAAGTAATTAACAATCTACTGCAATGTAAATCTTTAATTATTGTCAGTATCATCAATCTACGAAAGCTCTCACTTATGAGAGAAATAGAGATAAGAAAAAAAAACATGCACTCAGATTAGTAAAGAGAAAGTTCATGTATGTACCTACAGAAGATTCATATATAAATTACTAAACCGAGAGAACTCTCGACTTTCTAACAGCAGAGTCCAATCTCCCAAATATACTCAGAAGAAGAAAAAAAAACGCAAGAGAGAGAGTAATAATGAGACAAATAATGAAGTATCGTCAATTGAAAAAAAAGTCACGAAACTGAACGAACGAACAAAAAGAAAAAAAAGAAAAAGGATATAATAATGGAAATGGTTCTGAAATGATTGTCAATGGATAATGCGCACCTCTTCCTCTCTCTTAAGCTTCCGCACCTGAGCAAGTGGCCGGTGTCACCTCTGCGCTCGCCCTGAGCACCGCTACTCATACGACCTCGATTGTTCTGCTGCCACGGCGAATCCTCGTACCTGTATCCTTTCTTGATCAACGGCGCGCAGCTGCACGACAGTTTGTTACCCATTTTCTCCACCTTTTTTTTTATTACCCTTCTTGTATACTCGTTTTCTTTTTTCTTTTTTTTTTATTTGGAAGCCTTGTTTTTTTTTCTTCTTTATTCAGTCTGCGTTCTTTTTTGGCCGCGACTCAGTCTCTCCCGTATATCGTGTACGTGTGTGTATGTGTGTTTGGCTTGGCTCTTTCGACCTTTGGCACTGCGGTTCCTCTCTTTCTATCTCCCTTCCGCGAGTTGCTTTCTTTTTTTTTCGTTTGTTTCTTTTTTTTTGGTGATTTTTTTTTCTGTTCTCTTTTTTTTTTAGTTGGGAAGCACTGGATTGACACTGGGTTGACTCGGACTGAGCTCCCCGAGATCAGAGATGCAGGAAGTAACTTTATTGTCACATCATTGCCAGCCGCTGTGCGCGTCGAGCAGCTTCGCTACGGCATGGTGGCTGTAATCAGAAAATAGATTTTTTTTAAATTACTTTTAACATTCCGATCGTAGCTTGATGGGTGTGTGTATGCATTATTGATCGATCAGATGAGATTACGAAATTGAGGGATCGCAGAGGATTTCAGTCCAAATGCGAATGCATCAATTTCATCGACGACTCGCGGTGAATCGAATGCAAGATATAGCCACTTGATTAATGCAGCTTAGGGAAGCCCTTCGTAGATCGTCTTACGCCCTAATGGCATTCAAAGCGCAAACGGAACGACTGAGGTTACGGTGCGTTTAGGTTTTGATCACCCTAAGAATTTAACGTTCTTATTTTCAATTTACAGATTAATTATACACACGCTCATAAATTATACCTTAGAATAGAAAATATATTCGTATCTCAGACTTCATTTCGCAACTTCACTACGTATCAAATATCGTATTTATCTTAATTAGAAGACACAAAGTCGTCGAGAAATCCGTCAAGTGTCTCGTTACGCTTACAGCCTCGCCGAAGTTTTCTCCAAGTTTTCAACCCCATAAATCCACGTCGCAATGATACAAGATCGTGAAATATGCAGTTGTTGTTTTTTATTTCTTTTTCGAAAACTGATACTTTTTCCGAGCACCAAAGTAACAAGAGATCTCTATGACATTTTAAACATTTACAAAGGTATAGCCGTTCGTTTCACTGCTATTTCAGAGATAACTTGCAACGTTATCGATGTCACAGAAAAGTCGCGATACGAAATTAATTCAATTCCATCTATTCGGTACCCGAGTTATGATTTAATTATTCCGTGTGTGTATGTGTGTGTCAATATAATGGGACGGGTATGATTATATTGAATCTCTTATCGGTCTGTGCTATGCCATTGTACTATTCTGGCTATAATTAAATGAACTGAATAGTTGAATAGAGCTAAATGTTCGCGGTGAGTGAGGTTATATATCAATCTCAAATTTAGTCATCAAATATATATTAAATCAAAGTATTTTTTTCAGTGACCGTAATTATCACCGAAATCAATAGTTGTAATTACATCGAAATGAATGGAACTGATTATCAAACTAAACGAAAAGAGCGATATAAATTATACCATACGTAAAACGACTAACTTCACACCTACAAATTGATAAAACAGCATCAAAAGATAAGCGAATAACTTACAAACAATAAAAAGAACTAAAAATCCAATAGTCTTCAAAAGTAAAAGGAAAAGAAAACAAAGAGCTACAAGGCGTTGAAATCCGAGCTCTCTGTGCTGTTCGTAGCATGCAAATTCCTTGAAATAACTGGTAAAAAAAGAAGAAGAATCCTAAAGCTGCACAAAGGAAAAAGAAAGAGCGTCTCGACCCACCCTTCCCCTCAAGACGAAATCCGGAGTCAAACAGAGCCGCGCGTAAGTAGTCGGGCGATCCGCTTGCGGTCAGATATTCCACTTTCCTTAAGTGGTAACTATCGGCTCGCGACAAGCAAACTTGCGGTATACGAGAGAACAAAAAAAAAAGAAAGGCCTCGTTGTTTTAGAGGGTGCGGGTTAAACACTCTCGTGCCATGGGGGGTAAAATCATTACGTTCCACGCAAGCCATTAGAACATTGTCGAGCAAGAAGGTAAAAAAAAAAAAGAAAACAAGCTTGCAAAAAAGTTTCGGTATAAAAAGGAGAAAGGTCGCGAGAGTAGGTGCATTAGCTGAGTATACTAATTAAAACATCTGATTAGACACCATCCTTTTTCGTCTAAAAAAAGAAAGTGCAAAGTTGATAAATACAAAAATAATGTTTTATACTTTATTATCTGAAAGTGTCGATAACCCCAGATATAGCCTTGGATGGTCTACTATTAGGCAGATCGATTTCTAATAAAGGCTGCACTCACACACATAGAGAGAGAGAGAGAGAGAGAGAGAGAGAGAGAGAGAGAGAGAAAGCAGAGAGTATACGCCTCATATATAAAAGGAGGCATTAATCACAATTACAGCGTCATAACTTAATTAAGGAATACAAACGCGCTCGACCGACAAATTGAGTGGGAGCTAGCAGCAATTGCAGTAGCAGCAGCGGTAGCCCTGACCGTGCATCGCCGGAAAATCAACGACCTCGTATACTCTGGAAAATCAAAGCGTTACTCTCTCTCTCGGACACATTAATCAAAAGCGCGGTCGTGTCAAAATTAGGAATAGAGAGAGAGACCAGGTCAATTTTCTCATGCTCTATAAAAGAGACGTACCAAATATAAAAAAAAAGTCCTGTCGATAGCCTCCGCCGTCGCGCGGATAATCGAAATCGAATTGATGTAGTATACCGTGGGACACACGACCGATAACTGCCCTGAGAAAAAGTATAATTCGATTCGTCGTCGTCGAGCCCGTGTATAGAGGATACGTAGGATGACAAAAAAAAAAAAGAAGAAGAAGAGAAAGAAAACGGAACGGATATCTGTTATACATGCTACGACGATTTTTTGGCTGCAAGCTTTGGGTTTTCGAGTCGTTTGTCAACGTGCTCTTTCTTTCTTTTTTTTTTCACGAAAAAAAAAAGAAGTAGGTATTACCCTGCGAGCTTACATTCCTTTTGTTTTTTACGTTCGATGACGTAAGACGCATATCCGCATTGTTTACCGAAGTCTAACGAACCGCGTCTCTTTTTCTTTTTTTTTTTCTTCGAGTGTACTCAAAAATTAATTAAGTCGATTCTTCTATGTCCGCAACGCCGCGGAGAGTGAAAATTCAATTGGCGATTTCCAACGAAGATGGCTTATTAAAACGCGGTAATTAACTTCGGTTCGCGCGCGCGCCCTTTTACAGCAGCGTTCGGAGCCGTTTATTAAACCGGGCTATGTAATAAAGCGCCAAATTTCCAATTTTATAGTTAATAATCCGGCGACTGCAAACTTTCCTCACCGACATGAGTTCTTTTTTTTTAATAAACTCGCACCTAGAGATGCATGCTTATCCCGCAGTTATTTACCAAAGAGACGTCTGCATTCCTCGCAATTATCTAACTCGTAAAATAACGAAGTTTACGATTTTCCTCTCGAGATGGAAGAAGAGAGAAGAAAAAAAAAAAGTCTAAATTAAAAGTGGTAGAGAGAGAGAAAAAAAAGGAAGAGAGCAGGCCTGAGCGACGTCTAAATTCCGGGGGAGTGGCCCATACCAAACTGGTGCTTCCGCAATTTGTGCCTCCCTGAAAAAATATTGTCCCCGCAGAGGAAGAAGAAGAAGAAGAAGAAGACGAAGAAGAGGAAAGAGAAATTAAGGAGAGAAGCGCTTTGCGATTGGAGAGATAAAATCTGGTTCGAATCCAGGTCACAGTCCTGCGCGAGTCTCTCTCTTTCTCTCTTTTTCCAGCTAAAAATTACGTAATGAGAGCAGCAGTAGCAGCCAGGTACACGACAGCGACGGAGAGAGAGAGAGCAATTACCGCCAAGCGACAAAGGAGTATAATTCTCTTCGCTAGTTCAGCTGGCAAATCGTTATTATTCGCGAGAGTAAGCACACAAGGCTTATCCAATTTTTTTTTTTAATTCTTGATATATTCTCGCTGGGTGACGATTGTTCTACAACGAAACACAATTATTTTCATTTTCGATGAAATTTTTCCGCAGCTGGCAAGATTTCGCGGTACTTTATTATACGCGACGACTACACGCCTATAGATAAACTTGTTAAACACTGCGGCGTGTAATGTACGAAGCCACTTTGCATGTTAACTTACGCCTTAACCTTACCTAGACTAACTCGCTATGTAGGAAATTTCACGAGAGCGCGCAGACAAAATTATACGTATATATATACTGTTTGTTGTTCTCGCGAGTATATAAACGTCGCTTTGGCTTTCTGGTCGAATTAAAGTGAAACTTGATGTAATGAAGGAACTCCGTGTAAAAATAATCAACGAAACGTTGCAGACGATGTGTTTTAAAATAAAGACGAAGATCTTCGAACGACGAGGTAATAAATTTAACTCGTCTGATGACGAACTTGATGTTCATTTAAAAATCAGCCGAGCAACCCAAAAATAAACGAACGATTGAAAGTGAAATTAAAATCCGTCTGACATTATTAGCGAAGGTAAGCGAATCGATCGCCGTCGAAATAAATCGACTTTGATGCATAAATAAAACAAAAGAAAATTGTCGCACAAACTATAAAGCATGTACATAAAAGAAAAAAGAAAGTCAATTGGAAGATAGACGGACGATCGGCTTTCCATCAAGTTCTCTCTCTCACGGTGCGAAAATTTTCCCTCTCTCTCGTGTGTGTCAAAGTAACTCTCTGTCTCCCCTCGCGCGAGTCCGTTAACGACTTAGCGTTATAGGGCGCGTCGTCGGGCAAAAACGAGGTCAAAAGCCTCGGCCTTCCGAAGTTTCTAATAGGACTCGAGGCTTTTTAGACACAACGACGACGACGACGATGACTTCTCTCGTTCGCGTGAGAATGCAGCAATGTATAGTCCTCCTCCTCGACTCGACTTCGTGCACTATAAATAGGGGGCGCTTTAAAAGTGGGGTGTGGCCGCCGCCGCCGCCCCGCGAGATATATCCCAAGAGCGAGACACACACGGAGTTCAAGGTGAAATTGCATTTTCAACTTGTTGATGTGTCGTCACACACACACATATACATACACACGCAAAGACATTGTGTCCAGAAGAAACAGAAAAAAAAGAAGCCTAAAGGCTTAACGTTTTTTTTTCGCTTTCCTCTTTCCGACCCTGTTCTTTAACGTCTTCTCTGTGTGTATGTGCTGTGCGGACGAGAATAGAGTTGACGAAAGGTCAAGAAAGAGTGAGAGAGAGAGAGAGGGAAAGAAGAAAAAAAAAAGCCATCTAACTTTTTTCATTTCCTAAGTCAAGCGCGAGAACCCAACTCTACTCATTTTTTTTTTTTTTTTGCTCTCTCGTTTTTTACCGTACCACCTTCTTTGGGTGTTATGCGAATGGTTCTTTAATTTTTATAGCTCGTCGATTCATATTTCCTCTCGCCACGGGTGAAAATTAATTTTTCTTCACTTTTTTCTCCTTTTTATACCGTGTGTCACCTCGACAGTGCGATATTTATAATTCAAAGTGTGCGAGAATGATGATAATGATGATGATGCTTTGAGTAGAAGAGGTCGAATGTGGGGGTATAAGACGTGTCCAAATCTGGAGCGCGTAAAGCATTTTTATTTTCAAGAAAAAAAAAAAACGAGAGAAATTTTTTCGCCATTTTATTAAAAAAAAACCTTGCGTCGGGTAACGAGAACGGTGATTATAAGAACGTGAAAACATTTTTTTTGTCGCGCTCCGATGTGCGCGCGCAGGTGTGTAACATTTTGCGCGAAAATACACGCAGGTTGTGCAAGACAATCGTTCGGCGGATACAATGGGCCGAGGGTTTTTCGCTTATTCATGAATCGAGAGTGGTAAATCTTTTATTCTGTTTGCAACTCTCTCGCTCTCTCCCTCCCGCTCTACCTCGATTCTAGGCTAATTAAACAAAAGGAAAATTCAAACAAACTATGAGAGAAAAAAAGTTTGAAAAAGGGAATACTGCAGTACAATACTCAAACTGCGCGATTCAATGGCATAAAATAAAAAAAAACTTTTTTTTCTGGCAAGGCAATGAAAACAACAAAAAAAAAGGCATTGAAACAATAAGAACATTGTTTGCTTCTCTCTCTCTATCGCGGACATTTTTACGTTTTTTTTTATAATTATTCAACGCTATACCTGCTACTATCGTCGCAAGCAACGTTAAATTTATTGATACGCGCTGCTGTCGCCGCTGCGAAATGAAAAAACTTCAAACATTCGCGCGCTCGCGGAATACTCGTTTTTTTTTCTCTCTTTCTCTAGAGGGTGAAAAAAAAAGTTGTCGCAACTATTCAAATATTGAAAAGAGCGAGTGAGCGCGCGCGCCAGTGAAATCAGCGGAAAAATGTTATCCGGCAGTTTTCAATTATCCCCGAGGAAAGGACTAAAAATACTTTGTAATTAAAACGGCTCGTCAATCTTTTTTTCCCTCCCTCTCCCCTTCGTTCATTTTATTCCCGAGCGCGTTCGTTAAATTAGCGTTCGCTCACACACATATAAAAAAAGAGAGAGAGAGATTGCAGAGTTCAGTTCCTGTCTCTCTGCACTACCATCACGACGACGCGAATATCAAATCCGCCCTCGGAATCGAAGCGTCTCTCACTCCAATAAAAAAAAAGCTCGTCGCGCGGGAGCGCGCTCACCCTCCTAAAATGAAAACTGCGAGAGAGAGAGAGAGAGAGAGAGAGAGAGAGAGAGAGAGACTTGTAGGACGAGACTGATAACCTCTTTCGACGCTGCTACTTCTGCTACTGGCACCACCCTTCCGAGTTTCAACTCCCAGCTAATTACGATTGTGGAAATGCACTTTCCAATGGACTTATACCTAGATATCGACAGAGAAAATTGTACCAGCGAATAATTTCATTCGCAGCTTAATTATCACGCTTCATTCGAGAAGAAACAAATAAAAAAGAAATACGTATACCGAGTGATTGGCCGCGGGTGTAACGTCAGGAATTTCATATAAAGCTCTTCGAAATTAGTTCACTTTGATATATACGTAGTAGATAAAACTCGTACACGTATATGTTCTTCGCGATGTACAGGTATATCAAATTGACCTAATTAGCGCTCGCGCGAACTAATAAAATTATTTTAAAAAAAAGAAGAACGTTCTCGGCGCTAACTCGTGTAAAATATCCATCAGCGAGAGAAAGAAAAAAAATGCACGCACAAAATAGAAGTAATCTTTCATGAAGGTACGCAGCATAACTAATTTATTATTAAAAATTGGAAGAGAAGAAAATCCATACAACCTACATAAAAAAAAACAATTCGCAAGCATAACAAATCTCGAAGAGAAACATTAAACAGAAGGAAAAAAAAGGCCTACACGCGACATCCTGAAGAAGGACGTAAAGAGCTGTCGGCTTGAAAAACGCATTGCACTGTAGCCAAAGTACACGCGCGCGAGATCAAAGAAGGCGTCAGAGAGAGCGAGAGAAGAGTGCAACACCGGACTTGGTGATTACAACTGCCAAGCAGCCTGCATTATTCGCACGTCTCTCTACTCTGTGTATGCATTAGAAATTTTTCTTCTCTCTCCTCATTTTTAAATGGGCGCGTGGGTTTTCTTTTTCTTCATTCTCGTGCATATATGCCTCGGCAATCTCGATGTTTGTTTTCGGGGTGGATGTATATAATAGTTATTCATAGCTGGGATATAAGCTGTTTTATCAGAGGGAGAGAGTGAAGCGAAATCGCAATGGGCTTCACGTCAATCAAATGTCAGAGACACACTGCATAGTTTTCGTGCAAAGCTTATTTTCGCGCGTATACACGTAGGGATTGCAGTTGTTTGTAGTTGCGGGGAGGAATTGTTCGATTCGACGTGCAGATGGATTGGAATGGTATGTGTTTTTTTTCTCTATTGTAATGGTTAGATGACGCGTACGAAGATTGATGCTCTTGTAAAACATTTTTTCTTTTCAGTTCGGCGAATAGAAAAAAATCATGCGATTGTTAAGCTAATCTTGCTTGTCTGACCGAAATCGAGTTATTCTACTTATAGGATTGGTATTAGAATTTTCAATCAGCTTACTAATCCGTAGACAAAACGTATAAAAAACGAAATGATTAAACTAATTTTCATTTCAACGAAAAGAAAAAAAATTACATGATAACATTAAGCAAACTTCTGTCGTCTGACCAAAGTTGAGTTGTTCTACTTACAGGAGATTTTCATTCAATCAGCATACTAATCCATAAACAAAACATATAAAAAAGAAATGATTGAACTAATTTTTCATTTTAATGAAAAAAAAAATTAAACTATATTGAACGAAGCAAACTTCTGTCGTCTGACCAAAATCGAGTTATTCCACTTACAGGAAATTTTCAATCAACAAACAAATTCTAACTCGAAACGGCATAAAACCAAAAATTAGTCAATCCTCTCCAAGCTCGATAATAAATTACGCTTTATAAAGCTCTCGCGGAAATTTATCCGTCGACAGCGCGCGCGCGTGCGACATTCTAACCAAAGAGCCAATCAAAACTGCATAAAACGTACACACGTATAAACGACGACGACGACGGTGCGAGTAAACACGTAGCCTCTCGCACAGCAGCAGCAGCAGCAACGGCTATTTCCCTTTTCATTAATAGCCGTCAAACTATGTCGTAAAAGAGCACGCGAGCCGCGTGAGCGCGCGAGGGTAAAATTTATGAATGAAAGAGAGAGAGAAAGCTCGTTGTTTTTCTCGCACGCTACTCACGTATCCGCGCGCGGAGAAAGAGAGAGATCGCGAGAAAAGAGAGAGAGACGCTTATTTTACATTCATAATGACGCGCTTAAAGGATGTTCAACCCGATAAAAATCGAACGACGCTCGATAAACAAATAAAAGAAGATAATTCTATCACACGCGCGTTTTATCGAGATGAAAAAAGAACACCCTTATAGATTTTTCCGACTATTTATAGCCACGTATATAATATCATAGCTATGCGCCAACGGAATGGCGTCACTCGCTGTATACTTTCTTCTTCTTCTTCTTTTTTTTTGCTTACTTCTTTCTATCTCGCGTGCGGTTTACGCTCCGAGCGAGCGAGAGAGGCGTGGGCGAAAAAAGAGCGTTCTAAACGCTATATTGATTTCGAGCCAACCCCGCGCCGCCGCTATCGGCCGATGCAGTTATATATGTATATATATATATATCAACGCCAAGGAGCAATCCCCTCGACGATTTTCCAGCCGTGAAATCAGGCGCGAAACAGTCAAACACGCCTCTCTTTCTCGGTCTTTCGTTTGATTTTTCTTTAGAACGTTTTTTTTTCTTCCTTCGCCAAGACGTCAGAACGGTATATAAGGTAACTCTTGATTTTTTTTCTCACGAGGAAGCGAGCAAAGTACGCAACTGAATTAACGGCTAATTCGTTTCGTGCTAGATTAATTTCCTCGTTTTTTTAATAAAGGGATGAAATTGAATTAAAAAAACGAGATAGAGAGATAGAGAGAGAGAGAGAAAAGCAATATTGTTTAAAAAGAAATATAGTAGACGGTTATACGATTTTCAATCGACTTAATGCAGCAGCGTCGTCGTCGCTTTACTGCACACAATTTTCGCGCTCAGGATACGAGCCTCTCGAGCGAAATATCATTCGCGTCAATTATTAAAGCGTTATAACGCGCTTGCGCAAGTACGGCCCCTCTTCCGCCTATGACGACGGAACGATTGCTACTTACAGTCCATATTTAATGTACGACGAACGACGACGGCGAGTAAAAGCTTAAAGTGCTATGCGCATTCTCGCCGGCGAAAATTGGCAATCCTTAAGAAATTTACATTACGAACAAAAAAAAATCAATTGCGAGAGAAAGAAGAATAAAAAAAACAATGTTCACGCGATTGCCAGCAGCAACGGCAGCATATATCTACGTGTCTCTCGAGGCAGTGGGAGAGAGAGAGAGAGAGAGAGAGAGAGTGCAGGGTATAGGCCAAAACTATAAAGAAATGAAAACTGGAGCTATGGGACTTGGCTACGAGCACGTCACACAATCTTCCTTCATATTCTTTTCTCTCCCTTTCCCCCTTCTTTTCACATTTTACAAAAAGAAACTCTCGAATTTTCTCTCGCTCTCACTTCACAGTCGGGTCTCTCTCTCACTCAACTCACTCTCTTTTCCCTTGTCGCTGGCATTGTTTGCTCTCTCTCTCTCTCTCCGCCCCGAGAAATGAGCAGGGACAACGGAAGAATGTGCTTTTTTTTATTTTCTTAACGGCGGATATGAAAGAACAATTTTTGATCTCTGATTTCCTATTGCTTTCTTTCTCTGCCTATCTTCCAGCAAGAGAGAGAGAGAGAGAGAGAGAGAGAGAGAGAGAGAGAGAAGTTTTTCTTCAATCATTTTCCGTCCGAGCGATATCTGTCGTTGTTTATCGCTTGGCCTCTCGTTATTTCCCTTTAATTGCTCGGAAAGTCTTTTGTAAACACTTGCATTACATTGTTCGAAAATACGAGTCTTCTTCTATCGACATCTGTCCTTTCAGTATTTTTCTACGTTTTTCTACTTTACTTTACGCTTTCTACGCATCAACAAGAAAAATCTTTCGAACAAACCGCTAAAAGTAAAAAAAAAAAGTCAGATACGGAAAGAAATCCCAAAGAAAAGAGAAGCACAGGGGAGAAAAAAAAAGGAGGAAGATAAGAGAGGGATGCTGTCCGATCGCAGCTCCGAGAGTAGCACACACATACACACACATACACGTATACCGGCATAGCAGATGAGCTCGCGGAGCCGCAACGTGTATATATACACACACACAAAGAGGCTAACTAGCGTTTAAGCGCTCTGCGGCTCGTTTATACATGAAAGAGCGAGCATCGAGGCTGATCCGACGGAAACTGTGCTACAACACAACGGCTATCTACTACCATGCATACGAGCGACCTCCTCACTAGCAAACCACCCTTCCCTTACTAACCCCCCAGTCTCTGTATATATATATATATAGAGCGAACCAATAACCCTTCTCTCGCATCGAAATGTCAACGTACTATGTGTTGCGGAAATGAGAGAGAGAGAGAATAAACTGCGCACCACGCTAATCCCTCTCCCGCGCTGCTGCACACTGCGAAATGTCGATTCAGCTGCAGCCCACGAATTAGGCAAAAATATTGTGCCGTTGGGAGTTGAGTGCCGCGACCTCAAAAAAAAAACTTCCCTCTCTCTCTCTTTGGGGAGATGGGAGGAAAAAAGAAGCACACGGACGACAGCTTTTTTTTTTTTAGATGTGGTTACACGTCGCTTTATATATATTTCGTTGCCGCTAAAATTGCAATGGAGATGAGTGGGTCATTCTACTGCATCCTTTCTTTTTCGTAAATGGAACTGTCAGGATGCGCGAGGCTTTTTATTTTTTTTGTGTTCGCGACAGGTTTTGCTTTTACATAGCTGATGGAGTATGTAATTTTTTTGTCGATAGGTGGGTTATTGCTCGTGACTGGGCTTTTTTTTTCTTTGGTATAGCCGACGAAATGTAAACTGTGAAAGTTTTTTGGTGTTTTGTTTTTAATGATTTGAATGTTATACGAGAACGATTCGAAGTTTTCAATCGAACGAAGTTTAATCGAAGCGTAATGATGTATTCATTACATCGGGAACAGCTAGAATGGATTGGCTATCAATTTACGTAAGCGACAGAAGCTCTATCCCCTGTAGAATAATAAATAATTCCATTCAATTCGTTACTAAAATTAATCCCGACAATTTGTACGCGAACAGATGTACGTATACATTGTTCAACGTTATAGAATTCCCCGTCTACAGAGACGATCGTATTATTACATTTCATAAATGTCAGGTTCGTATAACTCGAGAAACATTTTCACGCTTTACGAAAAAAAAAAACAAACAAACGGAGTGAAAATTCTCTCGCGGGACTTGAAGAGAGGAAAAAAGAGAGAGAGATAGAGAAAGTAAGTAACTCGATTCGGTTTTATTTTTAGTGCTCGCGCGCGACTTGTTTAGCGGCTGAATTTTTCAATAATTCGCGCCTCGCCTCTCTCGCGCGCCCGAATCGATTGCATTACGAACCGCGGGCGGACGACTAGCTGGCTGGCTGGCTTGCTTGCGCGCAGCTGCAACTTCGATTCTCGCACTACTACTACTACTACTGCTGCTACTTGCGCGACGGCGAATTCTCTCTCTCTGTTTTGAATAATTGATTATTCGGATGTTTGATGGAGTATATAGCAATATGTGTATATGCTACGTGTGAGTGAATTTCCGGAGAGTTGATATCGAATTTTCTACATGTACCGAATTAAACGCAATTAAGTTTTGTGTTTGTGCGCGATGTATGATTGAGTAATTAGGCCTTAAGAAAAAAAAAAGAAACCACTTTTGTAAATTAGATATATACACGCGTCGGGTTCTCGAATTTTTACTGCGCAGTATTTGAAAAAAAAAATATAGGCGAATTAATAATTCAATCGGGATCAAATCTGTCGTTGTTTTTTTCCCGTGTACAGTGTATTAAGTTAAGTCGACTAATAATGCCACGCTACTTATGACGCACAACACACTCTACATGTGTGTGTATGGGTGTGTTCATGTAGTCAAGCTCCGTGTGTTATTTTAGCCCATGAATTTATAATAAACTCGTCGCGATATAACCTTCAACTTCACCGATATATAGCGACCGATATGTACTCTATATACCCATTCAAAGTAATTATCACACGCGTAATTAAATTAGCAGCGAGATTTTTTCCCCCTCGCGCACTAATTACTACACCCGAGAACAAAAAAAAATAGAGAGAATCCTTCAAAAGTAGAGAGAAAAAGAGAGCTTGCAAGCATATTCTCGCGAGTTCGCGTAAATGACCAAAAATAATAATGGTGTGCACTATGTGTGCGTGCTTGCAACTGCACCACAGCAGCAGCGGCAAAAAAAAAAAAAGGCAGAGTAGGAAAAAAAAAGCCGCGACAATGGGCAATCTCGTCGTGTCTCTGCATGCATGCAACCCTAGCCGGAGGCAGCTCCACCCACCTATACACACACATACACATAATGCCTTGGCTGCACGCGACAGCGACCCTCTATACTTGCTCGCTCGCTCGCTGCATGACCGTGCGCGAACTCGCGATAATCAAGATAACGACCTCGATCGCTGCTATACGCTGCTACTTTTTTTTTCTTCTTTCACAAGCGGTAAATCACTTTTCTGCTCGTTGATTGAAATCTGTATTATTTTTTCTCTCTCTCTCTCTTTCTTTCGTGTTCGTTTGATGTTTAATTAAGCGAGTGATATACGTTGTTGGGTTGAGAGAAAGGGTGGTTCGATTGTATAATGATGCAGAGTGATCGACCTCTTCACTTTGAGATTCTTGAAAAAAAAAAAGAATTATTATACGTGTTGTAGGGATAAACTTGCGATTTGATACTCTACAGTACTTGAATTCAAACTGATTAATTTTACACGTTCTATATTGGCTTAATAATATGATGTGTCAATTTAATATTCACGGCGAGTATTACCTGTCTGACCGAACACGATTATTTCTACTTAAAAATTCATCGACATTAACCTTATTGTGAATCAAATAAAGTTTTCATTTGCTATATCCGAAAACAAAACCATGATTATCGCAGCTAAAAATCAAATAAAGCGAGGCGAGTAGTTAAAACAGTTTATATCGGTAAACATACGCGCACAGCGGAAATTAAACGAGGCGATAAAAAAAAAGTGGAGAACGCAATTAACGTCGAATAACGAAAATCACTCATTGATTTAATGGATATATAATTAACGAAGAATTCAAATGACCACGCTAACAAGTATAGTATACACACGAACTCACACATACACACATACACACACACACACACACACACACACACACGGATAGTGTGCGTCGATGTATATTTCCTGATTAATGAATTCGCGGCCGAACTGATTGTGCACAAATATGCTTTTTCCGTCTGAATTTATTGCGCTCGGTCACCATTCGTATTAATTATTATTTACTCGGTCGAGTTTGTTAATCGAACGAAAGTATCATCGGCGTGGAATAAAAGCAGTCTACTTTTTAATAGCTCAACACCTTCCTTGTTGGCAATTAAAAAAAAAGGAGCAGAGAGAAAGATCTCGCGCGTCGTAAAACACTCGAGAGCAAGGTATTCACATAAAAAAAAAGAGAGAGAAAGAGGAGAAGAGTGAGAAGGAGGACGACGACGACGAGTGTGTTGGGAATAATCGAATGGTTCGGTGTGATAATCGGTCGTTTTGCTGAAAATTGAATATGTATGTATAACCCAACGTATAGATATATACATACATAGATTATATACGTACGTCTGGGTTTGGGCTACTTGATAAAGCGATGTTTTGTCACCCGAGGGACAGCTATGCGCGCCAGCAGTAGCAGCAGCAGCAACTCTCCCTCGCGAGACGTGTTTTCGAATATAATAGTCCCCGCGGCTGAAGCTCAATGCAAAGGCTGCCTGATTAAATATGGATCAAAACGCATACGCGATGCGAGGCAAAAGCATCAAATGCCTTTTAACACTTCCGCACTATAATACTCTCCGACGAAAACTTTTCACATGCGCGTGTATCGTTTGCACGCGTGTATTTGTGTGTGTGTGTGTGTGTGTGTGTGTGTATGTGTGTACGTGCCTATTAAATTTATCAAACTTTTAACTCTCGGCTATATAGGTGTGTGCTTTTCTCCCTCGCTCTCTATTAACAAGCAACTGAGCGCGAGGAAACTGATATTTTGTTTGCTCAACGGCTGACTGTATCTCGGGCTGTTCTACTTGATTTTGATACGCGCGCCACGCGAAAAAGAGAGATAAAGAGCTCTCGTGATTAATTCCCTGCACTCGAGATTGTTTGTATGTGTGCGTGTATTTATAGCGTAGTTTGCAGCAAAGAAAAAAAATTCTTTTTTTTTATCTTTCTCTCTTTTTTTTTCTTTAATTTTTATTAACGCGCTGAATGAATAGAAATGAACTCACTCTCTCATATCCTTTTGAAAAGGAGCCACCGTGGGTGTTAGTTTTCCAGCGAGTGCCTCATTCCAAGCTCTATTTTCCAAAGGATTTTTGGGTCACTGATTTAAATCAGTGGATTCTCTCTCTCGGCTTCGAGGGAAGGGGGTGAGATAGAGACGAACGCAAGCGCGCTCCACGATGAATTATTTAAAACTCCAAGCCTTTTAATTGAGATTTTTTTTTTCTCTTTCTCTCTCGCTCTTTGAAAACGTTAAATTCAATTCATTATAGCGCGCGTTGACTGCGAACTCTTTGCCTTTTTTTTTCTAACTAAACAAACATTGAATAATCACATCGAAGGATAATTGAAAAATCAATAAAAATCAATGCGACAGCGATTTTCTTATAAGCGTCTCTCGAGTACACCGTTCATTTTCGTAACACAAAGCCAACTGTCTAAGCTGCTTCGCAAAACTGCTGACAAAAACCGCGCCTATAACTGAAGTACATCCTCGTTCAATCTAAAAATAAAGCTGTGCACTTTTTCACCCCTCCCGAAAAAAAAGCGATTGAACTTGACGTGCAAGCAGCAACCAAGCATCGCGTAGATTTTTCCGGCGGAAAACTAGGTTAGGACAGCTAAATTGGAACGCGACGCAAAAGAGACTCTCTCTCTCTCTCTCGCTTTGCGTGCATAATGCACGCGTGTATAACCAGGCCGAATTCCCCGGAGCGTTTTACCCTCCCACTCTCTGCCCATCTGCTTTTCACATGCGCTACACACAGATAGTTTCGTCGCTGAAAATTGACTAATCACCCTCCCGACGAACGAACGAACGACGACGCTTCGAAAATCCATTGCGGAAGTAATGGGATTTATTGGGAGGGGCATTGACAGCCTCTCTCTCTCTCTCTCTCTACACGCGCGAGCTTTACTATCACTGCTACTACTACTACTTCTACTGATGTTTCGCTGCTACTGCTGTTGGCGTTTTGACGGATTTCACGCACGCGATGACTGACGAGCGTTTCTCGCTATATACCTTCGTGCTTTTTCCGGATATTGTTGTTGTTGTTGTTGTTCTGTCGTTCGAGAGTTCGAATATTCGTGGGCTTGTGAACTTTTTGGCAATGTTTATTGTGTATTGTGTGCTTTTACGAACATTTGTCAAAAGCTCGTGCTTCTATGAATGAATAAACGGGCTGTAGATATACGAAATGTTAAATGACTTTTTTGGTGTTGGTTCGAGCGATAATTTTCCTCTTTTTTCTTCAATTTTTTAAAATTGTTTTACGAATGTCATTTGCGATGTCTAGATAACCACTGAGATTGATTTATAAATAAAAAGCTCACAAAAGTGTCGAAAATTCATCAAAAATAAGAAACAAAAAAAATTTCTAGGTTGCCGCGGCAATTTTAAATATCTAAAGGACCGAAATCGAGCGACGAATGTAAGTGTCGCGAGCGAAATAATTTAAAAACGAATGAACGAGTGTTTCTTGCCTCTGTGAACGTGAAAGCGATGATCGTATAAAAGATTTTGGGGGTAAGGAGGAATCTAGAGATTAATAAGAGGAAAACGCAGAGTTGAATCTCTGATGTCAGAATAGCTGAAGGAAAGAGAGAGAAAGAGAGTTTTCTGGCTAACTGCAAACAGAAAGAATAAAGCTCCACATCGTAAGGTCAACACAACAGGACCTGCACACTCGCACACACAAGAAAAAAAAAATAATAAAAGAACGAAAAAAAAAACAAAACACAGAGAGCGAGTGTGCGCGCTATATCACTCAGAGAGGTGGAATAATTCAGAGGCTAAAGAAGACAAAGGATCAAATTCGCGGAGGCGAAACACACACGAGAGCAAGATGCGGAAGGATGAGAAGAGGAAGAAAACAACAAGCAAGTTTGCCACTGCACTCTGCAGAGAGTGAGAGAGAGAGAGAGAGAGAGAGAGAGAAAGTAGCAGCAGCACAGCTGTAATTCAAAATCAACGAACTTTTCGCCCGTGACACCGCAAGCTCTCCACCCCCCAAGAGTTCTAAAAAAGACAAATCGCATAAACAAAAAAAAAATATCTCGCACCAAGAGGCGTGACCTAAAAAATAAAGATGAAAAAAAAAGAGAGAGAGAATATGACAACCACGACGAATGCGGAACGAATTGGTCTGTGTATGTATGTATGTATGTATGTGTGTGTGTGTGTGCGAGTGTCGCGTACGTCGACAACAAAACACACCCACCAGCACCACCACCAACACCACGAAAAGCTCTATTTCTCGATATAACCCCTTTATCTCTAGCACGAGGGTGAGCAAGATGAAAACCAAAACAAGACGATACATCTTCGCAACCCCTCGAATTAAAATAAAATTAAAATAAAAATAAAACAAGCAAGAATTATATACATCAAAGGTACTTACTGACGAGGCCATCATCATGCTCGTGTTGTTTTGTCGGAGCGCGAAAAGAAGGAGAAAAAAAAACGGAAGCTTCCTCCCGCGCCCTTTTTTTTCTCTCTCGTCGTTATTCGCCCTCTCTTCCTCCTCCTCCTGCTCCACGTCCACCAGTCAACGCATAATCCTCGTGTGTAATAATCCGCAGCAGTAGCACACTGAGCTTAGAAAAAAAAAGCTCGTCGATCGTCGTCGTCGTCGTCGTCGTCGTACGCCGACACACAATAAGCAGAGTGAGCGAGAGAGAGAGAGAGAGAGAGAGTGCGTTAGCCCCACCCCCGCAAACTGCTGCTGCTGCTGCTGCTGCAGAGAGGGCACAAGCACTACTACAAGGTGCGGCGGACTATAAACTGCCTGGCTGCTCTTTCACGCTGAGTTCAAGAGAAACTATATACGACGACGGAAAAAAAAAATATTGAAAGAAACAAACAACGAGTGTGCGTCTGAGTGTGCGAGAGAGAAACACGGAAGAATATTTTTTTTTTTACAGCGAGTATATGAGAATCTCTCTCTTTCCGAAAAAACAAAAACTAAGCTCTCAACGCGACCGTGCAACACTGACAACTCCTGGAGATGGACTGGCGGCGCTGCGGGCGCGCGCAAAAACTTTGTGCTTTTTTTTTATTATTATTTTTTTTTTTTTGCACAGCAGCACCACCCGTCGTCGTCGTCGTCGTCGTCGTTCGTCGTCGTCGCCGTCGTCGTCGTCGTCGTGTATCTCGTGCACACTCTCGCTCTAACGACGACGAGACAGAGTGAGAGAGCGCGATCGACTACTGCTCTTGGCACTCTCCGCTATGCTGCCTACACACTCACTCTCTCTCTTTTCGTGTGTGTGTGTATGTGTGTGTGTGTGCGTTGGCTATCGCGTGAAAGCGAGACGGAGAGAGAGAGCGAGATAGAGACTGAGGTACAACGGCTGGGATACGCGCCTGCGCTACGGATACTCGACACCACCGCCCCAACCACCAAGCTAACGATAGATTTTTCTCTCTCTTATATTTTTTTTTATTTTTCAGGGATGTTGTACGATGTTGGGGGTGTTTTTTTTTTGAGAATTGGATGGTTTACGTGTAGAGCTTGCAGATGTATTTTGAAAAAAAGCTCTTTGGAAATTCGGCGGAACGTATCCGAGAGCGAGAGAGAGAGAGAGAACACGAAAATGTACGAGAGAGAGAGAGAGAGAGAGAGAGAGAGAGAGAGAGAGATCA
The DNA here is from genome assembly GCA_035047105.1 of Galeopsomyia nigrocyanea. Taxonomy (NCBI): domain Eukaryota; kingdom Metazoa; phylum Arthropoda; class Insecta; order Hymenoptera; family Eulophidae; genus Galeopsomyia; species Galeopsomyia nigrocyanea. Next base: position 36,736 of record JAWWMK010032708.1, read on the forward strand.
ATCGCCCCACCCTCAGCTGCTGCTGCATCAAGGGGCTGCTGCTGCTGCTGCTGCCACCGCCGCTGGCGCTGCTGGACCTCTGCAGGGCAAGGACCGAACTACAGCGCTTGCCGCGCCCTTACCGCCGCTTACGTCTTCAACCCGTTAGCTTTCGATCGGCCTCTCTCTCTCTCTCTCGCTCGCTCTCTCTCTCGGTTCATCAGCGGCCGAAAGAGTGTAGACTAGAGGGAAGAGAGAGTGAGAGACTTGGGTTTTTTGATGATGAGCTTGCGATTGGAGTACAAAAGCATTTTACGACACAGCGACTTACAACGAATGAATGAAAGCTTGAAAGCTCGTTCTCTCTTTTTATTTTGATCGTAGAGAGAAATAAACAAGGCGAATGAATGAATTTATGTATTTGGATGATAATCGACTAGAACGTAATTCAACTAAAAAATAAAAGATGTAGGTGAGAGGGAAGGTTATTATTTTTTTTTTTGGGTGGGGGGTGTGAGGTCGCGATTGCAAAACGTGTAAAATTCAGACACTAATACAGCCACGAGAGCGAGAGAGAGAGAGAGAGGAAGCTGTAAGTAGGTCAAACTCTATTGCACCGCTTGAACAACACTGCGCCAACTCAAATTTTCGAGATTATTGGCCTATATTGCCCGGTAAAATGTCTTACGTGTGCACACACATACGCAAGCTTTTGTAAGGTGCTGTTAAACGTTATATTACACTTGTATCGCGCGCGGCACGAGTGTGTATATCCGCTTTAGTGTTTATAGTTACGTGACAGAATGCAATTTTCATCGCGAAGCGGCAGAGAGAATCTCCACTTCGCCTTGTTATAAAAGAGAGCTAATATCCAAGAGAGATTAAAAAAAAAAGGAGAATCAAAACGACATGTTTACACGCCTCGCGTGTCTTACTTTCTTTCGCTATGGCTAATCTGCTGAAACGGAGCTTTTTCGAATCGAGAGAGAGATAGAGAAAAAAAAAATCATCCTTACGCGAGCGAAGCAAAAGAAAAGTATGTATGTGTAATGTGTGTGTATGTAGCAGCGATCTGCCAACGGCAAATAGAGTTTCCTAAATCAATTATGAAGTTGCGCTCGTAAAAGAGAGTCGGGCGTAGACGGGGTGGAGTAAGGGAGGCCTACTTTCGTCAAAACAAAACACAACAAACAAAGTTGGCATGTGGCATGTGTGTATGTGTGTGTGTGTATGCCAGTAGCAGCGGCAATATAAAGGCGAAAAGCATACTGATTCGTTTTCTAGCTTGAAGCTGATTTTCAATAATGAACGAGGCTCGCTTATATCGCACGTGTATGTGTGTAGGTGTAGGTATACTATACGCGAAGGAAAGAGAGACAGAGAGAGAGAGAGACGTTGAAGAATTGATGGGAGCAGCGCCGTGCGGCGCACCCCGAAAATTTCTAGGCGCCGCCGCCGTCGCAAGCGATGCCTTATTTATCGCACGAACTACGTGAGATATACCTTCTACTACCCCCTTCTCTCTCTCTCTCTCTCTCTCTCTCTCTCTCTTTCACGTGTCGTAGTCTTGTCTAAACTCGTGAAATACATAGACTATCGTTTTTCTCACGCGTTTAAATTGAGCTTTTTTTTTTGTTTTTGTTTTTGTTTTTTTTTTGTTTTGGAGCGCTTGCTAGCTTCGGGGATTTTTATTTTCTTGTAAGATCGAAACGTTGGTTGGTTTCTTTTTCTTTTATTGCGGTGATATCTCGTATGCACGTGCGCGCGCGTAGGGGCAATGGAAATTTCTTGCGCCTGCAATGTGTTTTCCTTTTAGATTTACATGAATGGAGGTGAAGTTGTAAAAAAAGAAAGATCAAAGAGAGGAAAATGTATTTCAGGTTGAATGAGATGTGTTTGGACGTATAAAAGTGAAAAGAAAATTCAATTTTTGTAGTTTGATAATAATTTTGAAATAGTAAATAACAAATGCAACGTGTTTTACCTTTTAGATTTACATGAGCGAAGGTGAAGGTGTAAAAAAAAAAAAGATCGAAGAGAGGAAAATGTATTTCAGGTTGAAGCAGACGTGTTCGATTCGAATGTATAAAAGTGAAAAAAAAATTCAATTTTTGTAGTTCGATAATAATCTTGAAACTAGTAAATAATAAATAATTGATTGAATAGTGTCGTAAGAATGTACATGTTCATCAAATCGATATTAATAATTTTTGGTTATGTATCCCGGAAGAAGCCTCATGAATTTTATTGTATCTACTCCACGATCTTATATATTTACGACTAACTCGTATACGATAGCCGGAGAGAGAGAGAGAGAGAGAGAGAGAGAGAGAGTGCGTTAATTCAATTGCCAAGATCTGACTGATGGGCGGGCCAACTTTCCCTTCCCACTGTATACTAAGAGCAGCAAGTATTACCTCTAATGTGATTATGAAATTGGTTCCAAGTTCGGCTACATTAATAATAATAAACGGATTGAGTACTAAAACTTGTACTTTCTTATATCGTGGTAAAACTCGGAGTATCATTAAAATAATTGATAATTCGGCATTTGTGGTTGAGTTGTTTGTGGTTTGTTGAAATTACGATTGTTGACTGAAATTGTGCAAAATAAACTATTTTTTATTACTTTGCTACAGAGCATTAATTATTTATATGGGATTAAGAAAAGATTATTCAATTACTTACATATAATTAATTGGTTACATGGGAGACTAAGAAACCAGCTGTTAATTAAAATTGGGATCTTATAAAAAACACACGCGAGCTCGTAAAATTTAATGAATGAGAAAACTATATAGTACTATAACAGTAAAATTACAGCTCCAGTAAATTGACGAATGGGTCATAAAAAAAAAGTCAAGTAATCTTTAAAATGAGACGGTGCGCGTCGTAATCCGTTTAAAAGTTCTCTTAGTAATACCTACAAAAAGAAAAGCAACAAAGTGGACTGTTCGTCGCTTTTTTTCTGATCTCTCTTCTCGCGCGTCGTAACCTGTGTTAAAACGCGAATTAACTTTTTTTGCTGTACAAAGAAAGTTATTACGAGAAGTAATACTTTCGTTGAGGAATGCAGTGAAATTTTATATTAATTTATCTATCGTATATATTAATTAAGTATAACTCTTTGTTATCAAAACTGACGAGGGATTATCCTGCCAAAGAATAAGAATTTGGCCCGAAAATTTGAAATTATTTATTCGCTTATTAATCTTATGAGTAATGAAAACATTTGATTCAGCACTTATACTGATTTTAATTTTTAATTTTGACAACAGATTAATTATATTTTAATATTATTTAGCCAATAATAAAAGATAATAAAAAATTTCTATTCAAAGTTGTCATTTTAATAATAAATTACCAATTCGATACGTGAGCGAAAAAAGCTTTTCATACTATATAGTGTAATATTTCAATTATTTGCGAACGTATAACGTTGAAAAACTTTTTATCTGTTGAACATTTTTACAGATTTAAAATATAATTCTTATATTTTCAAAGCTATCCTATGAGCTACGTCACGTATATAATTGAATATGGAATTTTTGCTTGAAAAAATCCATTTGATTGTTATTGATCGTTAATATTTTACAAATCCAGAAGACGCTCAGTGCTCGAAGATTACATAGAGATTCTAAGTTAAAAAAAAAACATAAAAAATTTAATCTGCATAAACGCAAATTCAAATGCAGTTCAGTTTTGCCCCATAAAAATATGACCATACCCCGTAAATACTATCAATCATTTTAAAAAACGCACAGCTTGAAGTTTGTATCTATAGGCTATAAATAATTGATTGAACGATCAACCAAAAAAAAAATTATATGATTCCAAAACAAAAACTCACCGCAAACTCCTCTAATCAACAGCTTCTACTACGTGCATTTCTATTTTTGGATGTCACAGAGTCGGTGCCTAATAATATGCAAAAAACGAAGATAGCGACACCGGCGAACATCGGAGAACTGTGAAGATAGCTGCGAAGGGAGATTGTCTCAGACATTTTGATTGAGGTATTAATTGCCCCAATTATCCCTGACATCAGCGGTAATTTTCCATTTTCAATTTGCGAACAGAGAATACGTGAAAATCTAGATTTTTATCGAAGCAAAGGATTGGCTGTTTTCCATATCAATTGTTGACGGATCGCAATGATGAAGGTCTTAAAATAAAGATTATCATTTCCCTCGAAAGTCCCCCAATGCCCATTTTTCATAAGTTTCAGAGATTTTGAATAAATATTAGTAATAAGTTTTCATACTTTAGTGGCAGGAAGGCAAAATTTGTCGATAACTATAGCTACAGTTCGCTGAATTGTCGACGGATTTCGCTTTACCGCCACTAAAGTATGAAAACTTATTACTAATGTTTATTTAAAATCTCTGAAACATGTTTCTCTAATTATGGCATTTTAGATATTTCATTGCGAAAATAAATAATTAATGAAATTTCTTCTATGAAAATATTTTATTCTATAGATTCTGATAAAAGTTATCTTTCTAAACGAATTTAGAAAGATAACATAGAAAAATAATTTCTCTGCATTATTAAAATACTTTAAAATTAATAATAAAAATTTAAAAATAAAGTAACACACATTTTATCTAAGTGCTCATTCATATTTTAACAATCTATCTATCCTAATATTTAAATAATAATAATACATGTTTATAGTTATATAGTTTATCAGTTAATCAAATAAGTTCGTTTCGCTTGGTTTGAAAATTTTTATTTTTTATCAGTTTTTTTGTTGCTATATACTTGAGCTTTTTTTTGTGAGGATGAAAATAGATAAATAAATGCTGTCTGATCTCCTATCTCCAAGGAGTCCAAGGAAGCGTTCCGGCACAGTAGTTGGCAGGAATTTTTTTATTCGAATTTACCGCGTTTTTTCACAAAAGTCAGCTATTCAAGTATGGCCGCCGTTTGTTTTTAAACAGAAAGCAGAACAAGCAGAAGATCGTCTTCGTTATTGTTTATATTGCTATAAACATTACGTACTGACGTATATGTAAAGATAGTATTATTACATTATATTGTCTTTAATAATGTTACTCGAATTATAGACGAATAAGTATCGACAATGTAAGTAAATATAGACAAAAAAATTCAAATTGCCGGCACTCCATTGACGATAAAAATCCGTAATTATTTAATAATGATAGGTGTTTCAACCATTTATTTATATTTCAGCTCAAAGTATTACACAATAATCCCTAATTTGTAACAATATACGTCTAATTATCGAATGTAACAATAAGAGAAATTCTTAACCTCAGTTTCAAAAATCAAGATTCAATATGATGAAAATAACTGCAATACTCAGTTGCAAATCACTTACGCGGGTCACACAGCTACGATGTCTATCAGAATTAGCAGCGAAACAATACGAAAATACAGAAGAAAAAATGTTAGCATGGCAAATACATTCTTACGGTAGTTTGGATGAATTAAAATTGTCAAAAGCAAGAATGCCTGTACTTGTACGACCTTCTGATATCATAATAAAAGTGGATGCTGCTAGCGTTAATCCGATTGATGTTGCCATGGTTTGTAAGTAATTAATTTATTTATCCAGTATGCTACGATGAAATTTATAATAATTTTTTCTGTATGACATCATTTTAGATGGATATGGTTCAAAAGTATTGAATGTTATGCGCAAAGTAAAGGGTTGCGAGGGTAAACCATATAGTGATATTGAGTTTCCACTAACAATGGGTAGAGACTTCACAGGAACTGTAGTTTCTAAAGGGCATGGAGTAGACAAACTCAAAGTAGGAGATGAAGTTTGGGGTGTTGTTCCAATAGAGCAACAAGGTTGTCATGCTAATTATGTTATGGTTGACAGTTGTTTGGTAATTATTGAATTTGATGGCAAATTCCTATTTAGCAAATGTTTTTTATAAAAAATAAAATAAATTATGGTTTTTAGGTCAATCCTAGACCCAAAAATATATCTCATATTGAAGCAGCTAGCATATTATATGCTGGATTGACAGCTTGGTCTGCATTGTGGTACACAGGAGGACTCTGTTATAAAACAGTTCTTCCTACGCAAATGTACAGAAAGGTTTTAGTTCTTGGTGGTTCAGGAGGTGTTGGCACTGTAGCTGTTCAACTTTTAAAAGCTTGGAATATGCAAGTAAGCTATAATTTATTTTATTACAGTATGATAATTAGATTTGATGATCAATATCGCTATTTTGTAGGTAGTTACTACTTGCAGTACTGATGCAACTGACATGTTGCAAGATTTGGGTGCAGATGTAGTTATAGATTACAAGGAAAGTGATGCTGATTCAAGAGTTATTGCCGAGGGACCGTAAGTTATTCTCTTATACTGTTCTATAGCAGATACATCATTCAATTAATTTCTTTTATAGGTATGACATTATACTTGACTGTGCTAATCAAGGGCCTGAATATGTGAAAGCCAAAGGCTATCCTCATTCCAATTATATAACATTAAATTCACCTCTTTTAAGAAATATTGACGAACATGGCTTGTTATTGGGAGCTATGAAAAATCTTGGTGATCTACTGAAGCAAAATATGCCAGTTAGTGAAAATCAAAGCTTTGTTAAATGGGGATTTTTCGCACCATCTCCAACAGGAATCAAAATTATTCAAGAGCTTGTGGAAGCAAACAAAGTATTTTCTTTATTTTTAATTTTGCAAACCATATTAATCTTTAAAACAACATTTCTAAACAAAAATTTCCTTGCAGATAGTTCCAGTTATTCAAGAAGTATTTCCTTTTGACGCTCTACCCAAAGCTTATGAAAGAGTGAATGAGGGCCATTTGAGAGGAAAAGTTGTAATTAATATGAGGTAAAAATTCTAACAGTGTTTATTATAGTGTACTTAAATTATTTTTTTATCAAATTAATGTCTAGTTCCCATTTGTACAAAGGAATCAGTTAATCATAATAAATATTTAGTCATTTGTTAAAAAAATCTCTTAGCTTGTAAATGCAATTGATCTAAATTTATTGGCAATGTGCCAATTCCATAACCAACTTTATTCCTTACTTCTAACCAATTTGTCATAGCAATAGTTTCTGCTTTTTGTGCTCCCTGCTGTAAAACGTCTTTTAGGTAGCCTGGTTCATCCATGTATTCTTCAATACTTTTTCTGATTGGATTTAATTTTTCAATTACAACATCAGCCAGCAATAATTTATATCTAAAAATGATCACAAATTTAAACAATTGAATCTTTATGATTTTTACAATAAAAAGTGGATGTATACTCACTGGCCAGTATTCAAACCTTCAGATTCTTTACAAATTTGCTCAACTGACTTTCCTGTGATCATTGAATGTATATCTAGTAGATTAGATACACCAGGTCTTTTCTCAGGTTCATATGTGACCTCTGATGTAAAGTCAGTGACAGCTTTTTTTACTTTGTTGAGTAAAACATCAGGTTCATCTGTTAAATCAAGGCGACTTTTAACATCCGGAGATGATTTAGACATTTTTTCTTCTGGAACTCTCAATGACTTAATTCTACCAGAATCCTCTGTAAAAATCAGTTCATAGGAAAACACGAAAATTCAAATTTCAACCGAATAAACTTACTATTTACAATAGCAATTGGCATAGGAAATGTTTCACCATATGTTGAATTAAACTTTTGTGCTAAATGTTCTGCTAATTGTATATGTTGAAGTTGATCTTCTCCTGCTGGTACATGGGTTCCTCTAAAAAAAATTATAAATAAAATTTAATACATGTATTGGGAGAGTGATGAATATTCTATTAAAATTATGGCGAATGAAACATGAGACTCACTTGTACAATAGAATATCAGCAGTTTGTAAAACAGGATAAATGTACAGACCTAAAGGAATATCTTTTAATTTTTGACTTTTCTCTTTAAATTGAGGTTGACGAGTGAGCCTGGTCATTGTAACCAAACATGAAAGTATCCAACTGAATTCAGCATGCATAGGCACAGTTGACTGCTGAAATAAAATGCTTTTTTTGGGATCGATCCCACACGCTAAAAGAGTAGCAGTCAATTTCAGAATATTTTGTGTAAGCTCCAATGGGTCCTAAAACGTTGTATTACATTTATTATACAATGACAAACGCTTTAAGTATTCAAACAAATACTAAAATTTTTACGTAAGGAAGGGTGATGGCATGCATGTCAACAATACTCCAGACGACATCTTCTCCATTATTTTGCATATCCACCCAATTTTGTATCGCTCCCAAATAATTTCCCAAGTGAACAGTGCCAGTTGGTTGAATTCCTGAGAATATCCTTCTAGGGTAAGTTTTTCTTGGTTTCTAATTGTCAAAAACCGTATGATTCAGTGACATTCCATTGATTTTTTTTCTTAGAGATACATCAAAATGTTCATTACCTTAGAGTAGGTTCTTCTAGAAGTAAATCTTATATTTGAACTTTGACATATTTTTAATTGATTTAACAACAAGTTTCTCGACGACAAAAGTTTTTTAAACATTGCTAATCAACTTATTTTTAAAACTTAAAAATACACGCAGCAGCCCTTCCCCTTGTATACAGTAAAATTTCAAGGTTAGGACGATCAGCTGACTCTATATCCTACAGTGGAAATTTAAATTTTAGCGCGACAATTCGCGTCGTCTGCTACGGATAAACACTTACGGAAAAACGTTTAAGTAACAATTATTACACAATGTCAACTTTCACAAATATTAACACGAGTCCTACTTCAATATTACTAATGCATTATATACTAGAAAACGATGAATTTATTTATCAAATAGATATAATTTGACTCCACTAGTTTACTTTCGAACTGCCTTTGCCGAATGTTTTGCCCTTCAAAAGGAGACTTCGCTATAGTTTTTGTGTAGACAGACGCCGCGCGTGCAGTTGAGACTTTTACTGCTGCAGTGAATTCCGCAGTTAATTATAAAATAAGCGTTGTAAAATTATTGAAAGCCGTTAGTTTTCGAATTAAAATGGAGAAGAAGCCGAATGCTGAAAGAAATTGGAGTGCATCCGTCGAAAAAGCAGCTTTTCCAGACTCGAGCACGAAACTCAGTTACAGTGTCAACGAACTCTGCCAGTGAGTACGACATTACAGTTATTAGCTGATTATCTTTTCGTTACAGACCTGACAAATAGCATCAATTTACTAAAATAAAGAATTCATAAATATTGCACTGGTGGACAAAGTTGACAAGAATTTTCATTAATTTTCCAGTGAATTGGACGAGAACGAGAACGTGGTAAAACACGACATCGCGCACTTAGCTCACGGCAATGCAACATCACGTCCAGCGGATTATTCAATTGCAAGTCTCGTGCCGGAGATGAAAAACCTGCAGCTGTCGTCGCAGCAGGAAAACGAACCGAAGCATTTGGCCGGTTACATCAAAGCTGTTATCCCACCGAGCGGAACGCTGGTGATTCAGCGCGCACCAGGAAGTAAAATTCTCGATGTTGGCACGACGATTTTCGCGCGCAATATCAGCGAGAAAATTCACCAGGAGATTGGTTTTATTTCGGATATCTTTGGTTCCATCAGCGAACCCATGTACGCGTTACAGTTGAGGCAACAAGTCGAGAGCGAGTTTTTGATACTGGATTCGGAAGTTTTTTATCTGCATGGTCATCCAAGCACGAGATTCGTTAGCGTCGAGTGCGATGGGAATGATTGTTATACCGTGATGTATTCGTAAATGTCGAGTTCTTTCGGTTTTTAAATTTTTTATTATTTTTTATTTTTATACGCGTTTCAGTTCGTCGTTTTATATGAAAAAAATTAAGTTTTATGTTGAGCATTCATGTTGCTGAATTGAAATTGTCATGTTAGTTTTCAAGATTAAAAAGCAGCTTTCAATATAAATGTATTGATACGATATTTATATATTTTTCTAAATGTTATTACAATCACAAGCTCATGTCATTTTATTATTAATATTGAATTGTTTATATGAAATATACATATGAATATTAAACGTTCATTGCCATTTTATTTAATAATTGCCATTAAATATACCTGCTATATTATTAGAAAATTCCACAAGATCATTATTTTTGAAAAGGTTTATTAATGGAGTTTTCAAAGTACTTTTTTAGTAAACGGATAAAACATAGGATAATATTGTTATGTTTGACCACGATAAAAGAAAAAATAACTACCGTGTTTATTCTAATAATAGTTTTGCATCTGCTAATAATAAATGAACGTGAACAGTATTAACAATAATAAATTTATTTTTCTAATAATTTTTCAACAGAAGGATCACTTCATTTGTGACTTATTCATAAAATAGTTGGAGGAAAAAATTATCGTGGAATATTTGAAAACACTTCCAACTAGCAATATTTATTCTAGAAGAAGATCTAGAACAACGATAAGTCTACGTGATAACTTGAAAACAAATATAGATATATACATTCTTCTAACATAGAGTTATTAGATTATGGAATTTCTATTCAAACATTACATCTTTCTTGTATGATAGTTCGTTTTCTCCTTGAAATGACATAGTCACGGGTTATACACGAAGGCCGTGACTATATTTTGTTCAAAAATCATTCATAGGCCGCTAAAAAAAAATTTAAAACGTTAACTTTTACATTTATTATTATTTATTTCAAAAAAATTAACGTTCGATGTAAACAATTTATTCCTTACATTTTATTTTACTTTGACCGATAAAATAATAAAGTCTTCTATTAGTTGTTCGATTATCTTATTACTTAGAAATCTGTCATCATGATGAATTTACAACACAGTGAGCAAGGATTTAAAAAAAATCTCGAGATGCTGATCGTAAAAGATAATAGCTATTGTTTAGAAACAAAAAGACAGCTCTTCCGCGTTCAAGGAAAGTCAAATAATGTAGTAACCGTCGACATAATTGTGAGCTAAATACTCGTAAAAAAAATTTTAGCCAGCATTTTTTTTCATAAGAAGGCTCTTTAAGACATTGTCTAGTGGAAGGTTTGCTGAGTAAATGAGTGCTTCGTTAAAAAAATTATCGTCTTTACAAAAGAATTATCCCCTCTATTAAACGGAGAAACTAGTCCAATTCTTCTGTGAGTAAGCTATAATATACAAGCAATAATGTAAACGCTGCTATTTAATTTGGATGGTTTTTTTTTATTCGATACATTACGGCGTAAGAATAATTGCAAATGTTTTATACGTTTAATTAGCTGGTTAATAAAAGTCAATTTTATTTGCATAATTTATAATTTTTTATTTCTCTATAGTCAGTGTCAACGTCAAATTTATTCCTTATTTTATGATAAGTAATTAAAGTGTCATCCGTAAAGATTAACTTTAGATTAACATTTAAAGTGCAGTTTATGACAAAAATTTTTTTTATTTGAATGTGTCATCAATTACGTACTTCTGTTATCAACAGTCTAATGAAGATACGGTTGTGTGTATAAAAATTTCGCCCTATTAAACAAATTATAACGATATCTCGCCGGTTTCAAAAGTGATTAAAAAATTTGGTCTGGAAATACATTTTTACCATTCTTGGCAAACATTGCTCTTTTTAAAACAGAATTGTAAAGAAAGCATTTATCTTGAAATAAGTTATCCCAATAAAAAATCTCTTACATCATCGCAATCCAAAAAAACACAAAATAAATAAATAAAAAGCTAGTATACGTTTAATCGATTTCTGACGTAAAATCTATAATTGCACATCTCTTCCGGAACAGTTTTTATCGAATCACCGATTAGCATGATTAACTGAATCGGGCATCATAAAAAAAAACCATTGCATCATTGAAACGGCAAGTCAGCGAAAAAACAGATGCACCGCAGAATGTTGTCACATATATACAGCAGACGAAAGTGAACGTAAACAAAGATATGCACATACATGCAGCCCTTTTTAAAGTGTAAAAATCAAAACAGAGCGCAATATACATATATACAAATAACTATCCACCGTGACTGCTGATCGTGTATATGTATATATGTATACGCAGTGCGACAAGGACAGAGCCATCACGAGAACTTCAACATTGCGGAGCAGGCGCATAAGAGTTTTGGAGCAAATATAAGCCAGCGGCGGCTGCTGCCTGCCTGCGACGGCACACACGCGTTCTGAAAAAGAAAGTTAGTAGTGTGTGCGGCGAGAAATCACCGAGTGAGAGAGAGAGACATGAGAACGAAACGACGACAAGATAGGTATAAAGTAAAAAGTGTACATTGCTGCTGCTGTTTAAAGTGAATGAGAGAGAGGGAAGGTTTGAGGTGACGGTGTGGCGGTGGCACACATGTCGTCGAAGGTTTTGGAGCCGCGTACACTTTCGCATCAGCAGCCTGCAGCAGCAGTGCAGCACAACTGCCACGTACAACAATTGTCGAGGAGACGACCGCTCATCATGTCCAGCAGCAGCAGCAGCAGCAGTGTCGAGGCATCTCCTAGCAGTAAGAAAATCATGACTGTGAGTACGTCTGTTTATCATCCCCCCCGATTCGTTCGTATCGCGACTTCTTTTCTTTTTTTTTATCAACTTTATGCATCAGATATACAATGACAAGTGCGACTATACTGCTGCTGTTGCTGATTCTTGTCTCTTGCGCGTGAATGTGTGCGTGTATGCGTGTGTTGTCGGTCAGCTGTGGCTGACTCTCGAGTCTGCGCGCGGCATTGCCCGCCAATTTGATAAGCTCCGAATATTTTCAATAAGCCGAAGCTTTTACTTTCTCCATTATTGTGCGTAGCGCGATGTATACTTATCGAGTTGGAGGTGATGGTTGTTTGTTTATTTTGTAGTTTGATAATGGTAACAGAATACATGTCTCGCAAATTATTGTTTTTAAAAGTAAAATACCTGCACGCTTGTATATAATAAATTTGATATTTATAGTCAAATTAAATCAATACTGTTCAAGTCTTACTAATTTTTTTTTCATTCAGTGTCTTCATAAGCTCAATTTTTCACATTGTTTTGAGAAAATTAGAAAAATTTCGAATACTCTAAAATATTACGTTCTTCTATAACATTTTCCTTATTTGTTCGCGATTGACATGAAAACATTTTTTACAGTCTATACATGGGCATAATTCTGCCTCCGAAACGTGAATAATAACGAATATCTTTTTTATGTTTATATCTTTTTGTATACCATTAGGCCACAATTATTGACAAAATTATTATTACAATTGAAATTCACTACTTTGCAAAATGTAGCTTATTCTTTCACTTTACCCTATTTATTCGAATAACAGTTTATCACTTATTTCAGTCGAGTAAATACGCGAAACAAAATATATTGCTTTCCGTGACGCGAAATTTCATTAGTAAGTTTCTCTTGCGTCAATGAACTTTTAATGCTCGATAAGTGCTCTTGTGCGCCTTTTTTTTTTTGTCATGTTAAGTTAAAATTAGAAATCAATGAACGTAGAGGAAAAATTTAGAACGCAAGTGTAAACTATGACGTTTTCAAAATTACTTTGAAATAAGTATTTTTTTTCGCGATAATTCATGAGTAACTAAAAAGTTCATGATATATAGGATTCGCCTTATCAATTAACAATCGTAACTCAATCTTATAGCTGAGCTTGCATAATACCAGACGAACATGCAGCAGACATTATAATTAAGACGCGAATGTTTTACTATCGAAACGATCGATTTCCAATTGCGCAAGAGTAGATAGTGTAATTTAAATTCTTCAATTGAACGTAAACACGTTTGAGTGGATCGTTAATCGAATAGTTTTTGAAGAGTAAACGCGCTTTTATCTGGGTTCTGAAAAAAAAATTTCGATGAAAATTTAGGTCGTGATCGACGTTAGTTTAATAATTGCATTTGATGGTAATGTCTCTATTCTAAATAAAAACGAAGATACACATAATTTATTTATTTATTTATTTTTGCACAGATAACCAGTATAAGAATTTTATATTCTAAAGATTAAAAGTTTTTGGCTCTTAGTCGAGACTTGAGCATCAATGAAGCTATCGGTAATTTGAAAATAGTTTTTGATAATCAAAATTTTTTTGAATGTAAATACAATTCTCAATAAGTATAAGGTAGGGTAATGGAACTAGTTTTCGTCACCTTAAGGAATCAATGCTCTAGTTTCTGGCTACTTAAGCTGTATATAATTTTGAAAAGCTATAAAAAATAAAATTAACATCAAAATGTGGTCAGTGTATACTGCAGAACAATTTGGAATAATCATATCGTTGAATAAGCGAAAAGAAGGTTCCTTTATTCGTGTTTGTTTAGTGGTCGGTAACTACACTACAAAAAATAGTTCTTATTTTAAGTATGCAGCAAATTTAAGAACTTTCGTATTTTTCGTTTTTCTCGTGATTGCTTGTAATTATCAGGATCAATACTTTTTCATCGAACTTTTCTTGTCATAAGGAATAAGACCTACTATTCATTTTTAGATCAGTTGTCCATCTGTTTCATTAAAAAACATCGTGTTCTTAAATTTGCTGCAAGTAGAACCTAGACAAAATAAAATTTACGTGTTCTAATGATTATTTAAGATAACATGAGTTTTCATACGCGTGTAGAATATTTTAGTCATATAGAATCAAATGAAATAATGAGATTCTGCCGATCTCCCGCTGAGTTTCCCAAGGAAAAAGGTGTTATTTTATTTATTTGAATTTTTTTTTCATATTTATCAGTTCCACGTCATCTTCTTAATTTTTTGTAGATGTTATTTTAAGAACGTTCCTACTTAATTTAAGAACTTTTTTTTGTAGTGTAGTCTTAATGAAAAAGTTGAATGCGCTAGTATCCGACCACTTTTATCATTGTTCAACAAATAAGTTCGATATCTTTATGCAACGAAACAAGTTTCAATGCGTCGAACAGGTTCAATTGATTAGTATTCAACCGTTTATTTTGCTTATTTTAGCGAAATTCATTTAATAAACGTTCAATGAAAAGTCATCTGAAACTAGTGCCATTACCCTATCTTCGGAGTTTTGAATTATGAGATTGTAAAAATAAAAAAAATCATCGTTTAATGTCTTAATAATGGCATTGATAAAACTTGAGTTCGTTAAAGCTAAACGCAAACACAGACGTCTTTAATTATTCTGCCGAGGACAAAAATAAGTCTTTTATTCTTATTTCAAATCCCACTGAAAAAATAGATCATTCATAAGTATAAACTATTCTATCAACGTTCATTACGAGCATTTAGACGAATCTCCATAAATTTTAAAATTATTTGCACTAGATCTACCTTTAACCTCAAGGTTGTACATTAATGTTTGACTTCATAGTCGAGACAGGTGTCTCACAAGGAAAGTGCATAAGTAAAAATATTTAAGAAACCGCGTTTATTCAGTCTGATACTCATCTTTTCCATTGTTACAGGCTATTTTCATATATCGTACATTTTTTATTATATGATCAATCAAATTGTTTGGTAATATTATAAAATCTCTAACAAGGCTGCGATTAAAAGCTATTTTCATCAGAAGATCTTGCACTTTTCTTGTCAGTGAAAATTTGCGAAAATTTATGAGTATCTTCGCAAACAAAGTATCAACTTCGATGACATTTAACTACATAGTTTACAGCTACTTATAAATTTTATAAAACCATGTTTGAGATAGATATTGCAATAGCGAGTTATTTATATGCCTTGAACTGTCTGTCAGGAATATACGATAAAATTTCCGAGAAAAACAGCTACACAGCTGCTAAAAATTCAGTCGGCGTATGTGGAACATGTAAGGTACCTTCGAAAATTCCGTGTTTATTGTTCGCTCACACGAAAGAGAGGCTCTCGCATCGCGACTCGCGTTGATTTCTTCTACATACTTAAAGAGCTTTACTTTCTATTTCATTACCATCCTCCTCGACCCGACAACTCTTGACCCACTACCGGGACTTTTTTTCTTTTATCTTCGAAAAAAAAGGAGTCACAAGTAAAGTCCCGCTATAATTGTGTAGATCGCACGAAGATTGCAATTCATTGTTTGGATATCGGCGTGTGGCATAAAATCTGATAACGGAGATATTTAATCACCGAAAATTTCGATAAACTGAAGCGCCACGTTGCTTTATTTTCTCTCTCTCCCACTTTTTCGTATCGAGAGCTTATCGGATCCTGCCAACACGGCGTGGGCATCTTCGCTGTTGTTTTTTTTTTTTTTTTGACGAATGAGCAATAACAGACCTGTCGAAAAAAAAAAAATTCGCTCGGACAAATGATAATTTTTCTCATCGTTCGATCGATAGTAATAGATGTATATATAGACGCTCAAGATATTTTCTATCGTGTTACTGAATGTCTATAATATGATGTCGAAAGAAATTAAGGGCACGGCGGCGGCGGCGTGACTATCAAGGTATAATACATCACAAAGAAACATAAAACTCCGTGTTACATTGACGCAGCATCGTGTAGATGTGCTAGAAAAATAAAAGCAATGGATAATCACTTTCTACATCATTACAATATTTCTCGTGTATGTGTGTGGCGTCGTCGATCGGAGAAAAACCATCGCGAGCACGCGACACGTGAAACCGGACTTGGAAGTGCATTGCTCTACTTTCGAAACGGTAAAAGTTACCGATTGAAATATTATGTTTTTCTTTATCACGATTTTCCCAGAATTCAATGTCGGATGAAGATTTCAAGAGGTTCAGAGAGGTTCTTTTAAAATTATAGAAGATGCCAAATTTTGAGAAATGAATGTATTGCAAATTGAGAAATTTGAAAATAAAATTTGAATCTCACGTACGAAAAAAATAAGTCAAAGTTTACGAGGTCGATCGAAAAAATTACTACTTGACTAATTCTCTTCGAAAATTTAAACCAACTTATAAATTATTTCCGGTATAAAATTATTAAAACTGAAAACTCCTATTTATCCATCTATTATGCAGCAACATTTTTATGTAACATCTTTTAATAGTTATTACCGCGGGTATTACGTTTCTTCCAACATCGATATACAATCAACATCCTGTAAAAAAATATTGATTATCTCTGTTCTATTTTCAACATTAATTCGGTAATTTTAATTATTCATAACTGCAGTATCAAGTTTTGCAAGTCATTTGATTGAAATTAAAAAAAAAATTATCGGCAAAAAAAAAACATTGACTTATCGGTATATCGAGGGGTTTTAATATTTAAATTTTCACGATTGAAACGCGCAAAAAAGAAAGATCTTACCCGCCTAATACTGGATAAGACGACTTTTTTCGAGACTTTTCTTTACATCGAATACTTTTAATATCACACGTGCCGAAGAAACGTTCGAAGTATTAGTAAAAATTCAACAAGGTCAAGTAGAACCTAGACAAAATAAAGTTTACGTGTTCTAATGATTATTTAAGATAACATCAGTTTTCATACGCGTGTAGAATATTTTAGTCATATAGAATCAAATGAAATAATGAGATTCTGCCGATCTCCCGCTGAGTTTCCCAAGGAAAAAGGTGTTATTTTATTTATTTGAATTTTTTTTTTCATATTTATCAGTTCCACGTCATCTTCTTAATTTTTTGTAGATGTTATTTATTCATAATTTAACGATATGTGCAAGTATAAGAAGTTTAAAAAAAATCGTAATAACCACAAGGCTTTTTTCATTAGCCAACTTATACTTGATGAGTGCGAGTTTTCAAGGACAAGTCATAAAATTGAAATAGTTCAGCATAAAAATTGTACTATAGGTTAATTGATAGTTATATTCATCCACGTGAAAGGCTTTTACTACCTATAACTAATCAGTTCTAAGAATGATTGCTCTATACTTTGAAGGTCTTCGAAAATTAATACATCATCTTCAATCCCATCAAATCCTCTACTGGCTCTGATCAATGAATTTGATAATTTTTCAAAAGCAACGAAATTGACAAAAATACTCAAGAATAGCTTAATAACACCTGAGTTAATTTTCCACAAACATCGATATCTCTAACCTTGCGATTCGTATATTATATCGACTACGAAAAGTCGTAGACACACGTTGCTGGCGTTATCTGTCAAGCGTAGATAAAAAAATTCTGTATATAATGACATGACCCTTACGACGATCCAGTCAGTCGCTTTGCATCGGTCGAACAGTGGACCAGGATGCCGTCTATGCAACAGTCGCTTCAAAAACTACAGAATGGAGAATATTTGAACGATTATTTGTTGAATAAAGTAGGTTTTGTTCAGTCTGATGGCAGTAATTATTAGAGATAAAGTATTTATCGTTTTTTTTTATTTTGAGTGCATTTAGCTACGTGAAACTACAAAAGACTTGCGTCTAGAAATTTACTTTTTATCCGGTCTAATGAGAGTTTTTTTTTCCTTTTTAAATCAAGAGACTTTGGAAAATATTGCTGAAATTGTGTGACAAACACGACGTGTATATATCACAAAAATTTTACAGCCAAAATATGTGATGCATTAAAAATTTAGCTTGAATAAAAAAATCTAACCATGACTTTTTTATTATAAATTATAATTAAAGCAATGTTTCCTCTTTTGACGAATAGCCGTTTATCGAAATTAACGAATCTCCATCTGTTGCTAATCCATAATCCTTTCCCGCCCAACCTCCACACGTGGCGGAAGTGTGTTGTCGAATCTCTGCAACTGAAGTTATCTCAAAATTTATCTAAAACCAACATTTCCCCATCTCCATTATTTTCCATGGTAAAATAACACAAAAAAAAAAATTCTTTGATTGTTACAGACGTGCACGAATGTCTCATTCCAAGCTCACCACGTCTCGCGACTGAAGCGCGGTCGCACATTGGGCTCGGTGCGCGGTTTTCGCGGCTGTACAGTTTGGCTAACAGGACTATCAGGTGCGGGTAAGACGTCGATCGCCTTTCAAGTCGAGGCGTTTCTCGTCGATTTGGGCATCGCAGCTTACGGCCTCGACGGCGACAACGTGCGCACGGGATTGAACAACAATTTGGGCTTCACACCGGCCGATCGTAAAGAGAATATTCGTAGGGTCGCCGAAGTGGCTAAATTGTTCGCCGACAGCGGACAAATCTGCTTGTGCAGCTTCGTCTCGCCGTTCGAGGAGGATCGCCAGATGGCACGAGAGATTCACAAGGAATTCGATTTGCCGTTCTACGAGGTGTTCGTCGACACGCCGCTCAATGTCTGCGAGGCCAGGGACGTCAAGGGTTAGTGAGCTTTTACGTTTTTTTTTTCTACTCCTTCTTTTTACAGTGTGTGTTATTTGTGTTTGTGTGTCATTGACGATTCGTCGTGCTATCGCTATTTACCTTCGATTGTATTATCGGTGCTATTCAGATAAAATATCTCCTGGGAATTTTATTGCTCCACATTATTCGCTGATTTTTCTTTAACGCTACAAAAAAAGTTTTTGTTTTGCTGCATACGTAAATTAATTTTTTTTTAATTAGGACATTTTTAATGAAATTTTTTTTTATACTTTAATCAAAAATATGTTTTTGTTGAGAAATGCGCGAGCGAGCATGAGTTACCGTTTAATTCCTTTTTTTTTGTATGTTGAGTTTTTTCCTAAAGGAAAGCCCAGGTCAGGCCATATATCCTTTTGCTCACTGACCATTCCGCCGATGACCGATGTCTCCGGATGAGACAATAAAGTGTTTTCGGCATTTTTGCGCGAAAGTATGTGGTTAAATAGCAACAATCATCTGCGACTGCAGTTTAGTTAAACCCTAGCACTCGAAGCACTAACAGCTTACTTTTCGAGTAGCTCTGCGGCTATTCTTATATGCAACCTTTTCTGCCTTTTCTGTGTATCAATAAATACAGAACATTTCATTTTGCTAATGTGATTGAGTTTATTTTGCTTAATAAATTCAATAGTTTTAAATTTCAGAAAATTTCGTAAAAGTGCAGTAAATTAAAAATTTTTTTTGTGATATTTGATAAAAGACATCATTTTTGGCACATTTGTTTTTCAATATTTAACAAAACGTCAGACTGTGATTGTTCATCAATTAAGATAGGCAAATTTGTTCAGCTTACTGGCCAATTATCAAAATCTGACGATGAATTATGATAATTTATCTTAGCAGTGATTATCACAAGTGGCACGTGCCTAAAAAAATCGTTGCCCAATTCAATGTCATATTCACTACAAAAAAAATTTCTTAAATTTGCTGCATACTTAAATCAACTTTTTCTTATTTTAAGAGCAAAAATTTTCGTA
>JAWWMK010032709.1:0-13544 GCA_035047105.1 Galeopsomyia nigrocyanea
GGGTGATTAATTTATCATTCTTTTCAATTACGTAAATAATTTACTTCATTTAGAATGAGGAATTAGCCAAGAAAGCCATTTTTTCAAATTTTTTCGTAGATTTAGCCTCAGTGATAAAAAGGTCTCTTTGATTTGATACTGAAATAATACCAAGCCGTATTTTCGCGTAAAAGCGATTCGCTCGAAACATGTGGGAGTATTTTCTTTCGTGGCCCCATATATTCAATCCAAAACCATTGCTCGTTCAAGGCATTTTGGAACGATGGCGAGCGAGCGATGAAAGTTGTGCGAAAGAAAGAAAAAAAAGTTTACATAACGCCACCGCAGATTGATCTAATATCAGCGATGTATATTCTTAAGCAATGTTGCTTTCGAGTGTCATAAAGGCTGCGATAACGCTCATTGCATAATGATACAAAGTTCTTTCTTTTTCTTTTTCTTTTTCGTCTCTCGCGTCAGTCGCAAATCGACGTCAACGGTAGAATAAATTGCATCCAGATTGTTTTATTCCATGGGAAACGACATTGAAAATGAAATAGCTTTGACAGCGCTGATGTAAATTGCCGATTTCTGCTAAAATATTTGGATAAAGTGAGTCAGTGATTACATCAGCGCGCGAAATAAGTCAAAGACCATTTATAAAAAAAAAGAAAAGAATATTCGCTGGTGCGATCGAGCGTTTGGCAGACGAAAATTGTTGCAAAAAAAAAGTTCGTCGGTGGTGGTGAAATAATAATAAGCTATAGCTGGAGTGAGAGACACGCTATCAGCGCGTTAGGCGCGGAGAGAGAGAGAGAGAGAGAGAGAGAGAGAGAGAGAGAGAGAGAGAGAGAAGTGTGCGTATATCAATCAGGCGGACTGCAGCTTGCCAGCGAGTGCGAGCTTGCGGAGCTTTTCTTGAAACAGCCTGCAAGAGGCCCTGCAATTCTTTTTTTTTCCTTCCTCACTTCAAACAAACTCCTCGCAATGATCAAAGTCGGCAAACACAGTGACCCAGCCTGTAGATCGATAAGCGACACAATGTCTATATGAAAAAAAAGACATTTTATTGAAAGACTGTTGCTGTCGAAACTGACCAACGAACTATAAGCCGCGTTATCGCCAAATTATTCGATCGCGCTGGAATTATCATCGAGCACATTTTCTGTGCCGATCGGCGGCTGATATATATTACGTTTTCTTTTTCTCGCTCGCGTACAAACGCTATCTATATCATCAATTTAATCTCGATCGTTATTTCAATGAATTTGTATAGTTTTACGAGTGTCAAGCATGTAGCAGATTTGGAGAACGGCACAAACGTTGTTACACATTTTCATACATTTCCTTTTCACCGAACAAAAACACAATAACCGCATGGAAAGCCAAGAATGCATTAATAAACGCGATGATGGCGCAGAAAGAATGTTGGAGCTTTTGTAGTGTGCATCTAGGCAGTAGATCAGCGGTTATGGTCGAACATTGTCGCTATGAAAAAAAAGGAAAAAAACGGGCTTTACCGTTATTCCGTTAAGTTAAAGAGGATTTGCAAGATAGCTGCGAGATATAGGGCTGGCGAGGGGTGGCAGGATAAGGTGAATTTGGGAGTATCGCCTCGAGCTGGCATTCGAAGGGGGAAGCTGGATGGTGTTGTTCACGGGCGGAATGTGCTCGAGGCAAGAGGGCAGGCAGGGAGGCAGGGAGAAAGAAAAGACGGGCGTCGTCGTATCTAGTCTATCAGATCCAGAAGCTTCGTCGTGCGGCGGCGGCTGAGGTCCCCGAAAGAACGTGCGCGCTTGCGTGGTTGTCGGCTTGCTTGCTTGCTTGGCTTCTGCCTCTCTCGTTTTCCGGCAGCCTCTATATACTTCTCTCTCTCTCTCTCTGTTTCTCTATATACGCACTTTTCTGAAAACATTAGAGCGCCACCGCCGCCGCTAACCCACGCCCAAGGTCCACGAGCGAGCGCTCGCCTTTCTTTCATTTGCTTTGGCCTCTTTTTTTTATTCGGCGCCGGCAACTATGTATATAACACACTAGCCGCGCGCAACTCGCTCGGCCACCGTCGCCGCCGCGAGATTCGAATCGGCGCGTGACACGTGGTAAAATCCCGAAATTCGCCAGATGTTACACGTGCCCGCGGGCCTGCCAGCACAGATTAATACTCGCCGCTTTTCTACCTATACACTATGCTACGAGCGCCTACCGAAATTTTTCCGAGAAACCGATACTAACCGTCGCGTCTACCTGGCTCTCGTCGATTCGGGAAGCCCACCGCCTGCGCGCGCGCGAGAGAGAGAGCGAAGATATGTATATACCGCGCGAGGCTGCGTAACGCACAAAAGAAAAGAGAAAGAGAGCGAGAGAGAAATTATTTTTAGGCTCGTATTTCCGGCAAGTGGAAGAGCAACCAGGCACATACACAGAGATATCCACGGGGAGATATTAGGCGCACTTGAAAATGCCACGCACGGCGGTTGCAGAACCGCGTGGCTCTATCT
This sequence comes from Galeopsomyia nigrocyanea, assembly GCA_035047105.1. Lineage (NCBI taxonomy): Eukaryota > Metazoa > Arthropoda > Insecta > Hymenoptera > Eulophidae > Galeopsomyia > Galeopsomyia nigrocyanea. Next base: position 2,478 of record JAWWMK010032709.1, read on the forward strand.
CCCGGTGGCGCTGGAAAAACACGCCGATGTTCTTCCCCTCATCGCCTCTCCCCCTTCCTTCTGTTCCGCCTTTTTGCCTCGACGGGAGTCGGTAACGCCGCGACCTACTTGTGCTGCCGCTACTTTTTTTCTTTTTTTTTTTGCTGCTGACTTCTTTCGTTTCGTTTGATTCGCGGGGACAATCACTAACTCTGCAAAAGTAAATTCCATGACACTGCGTGCCGATGCGGCTGAATTTGTCGTTTGGCAAAAGGGGACTCGAAGTTGAAATCACCTTCGAGCGAGACGCTTGTAAAATTATTGTTGCATCGAGAAAAAAATCGGCATACGTAATAAAGGCGCGCTCCCGCGGTGGCGTTAATTGATGACGCACGAGGATCTCTAAAAATGATCTAGCTTGAAGTGTCATTGACACTGCCGCTAGCCGCGGGAAGAAACGCGCGCTTATAAGTACTCCGATGTCTCTGAAAATCATATTTTTAAGCGAGGGAAAACATTTCGCGCCGCGCGTAATGAGATAGTCGCCGGTCAGTTGTTGCTGCATGTGCACTCATCTATCCGATCTCCTTTGTTTCTCTGTACACGCGCCTGCCACTATGGCGATATGCATCCAATCCGCGCACGTGTCCACCACTCGTTTTTTTATTCACTTCACTGCCACCACGCTATTTGACTTATATTTAATTATGCGAGCACAATGAACGTGCCGCGCGCGCGCTTTGCCTCAATGCACCTCCAATTGCCGCCGCCGCAGTCGCCGTCGCCGCCGCCGCGGCAGCGTATTTACATTTTCTCGGAATTTCCATTAACACCATGCTCTTTTCAACAGAAACAATTCCCCCTCGTGCGCTTCCAGCGAAAACTCTTCATAAAGGAACACGTGAATCTCATTCTCTCTCTCTGACTGCATTCTCATTATTTTCAGCAATCGTATTCAAATGAACAACAAGATTGCTTTTTCTGCTTTCTCGCGACGGCAATAATGAAATTTTCATTAAATCGACGCAAGCGTCGAGCTTGAATGCAGCCCGAATGTAAAAAAAGAAAAACACGTTCGTTGTATTTTTAAGTAAATGATCTAACAACTATATAAAGGATCGATCGTGGTTGTTGCGAAATCGATGAAAAAGCAAAAAAAAATAATAAAGCCTCGAGTTTTTGATGTGCGGGATTTGTCGCGCGCGCTCACGTCGGGTCTTCTAATCTCCCCTCCGACTGCCATGTGGTCGAGCTTGCCTTTATCCTAAAGTGCGCGCGATATAGTTAAACAGCGCGGGCTTCTTCTTTAACGCTATGTCAACAGCTTGTTATTCGATTTGTCATTGGCTTTAAGCTCACAAGTTATATACCATTTCAAGCAGAGTTTAGAGCCTAACATTTAGCAATTCGGAAACTCAAATCAATTTAAAAGCGATGGCCATAACCTATATATTGAGAATAAGAGAGAGAGACTGAAGAGCAGATAGAAGTGGGCAAAAAAAAGAAGGCTGAACTGGGGGGCCCCGAATGTGTGTGTGTAGGGGGCGAGGGAAGAAGGGGGGGGGGGGGGGACCGGCTTATAATCAAGGACACGGACGAGGCATAGCTCGCGCCTAGCCGATTGGAGGCTCAAACGAAGCGAGACTCTTAATTTCACATCGCCATAAATAATTTGACCGCGGCTCTCCGTTTCCTGGAAGGAGGCCTTCGAGTTTCTCTCTCTCGTATCTTTTTGCCCTCCGCGTTTCTCCGTGGCTTCTTCGCTATATAAGCTCTCGTTTAGTTCTTGTATATATATGTTGGCGAGCGATGATCTACTTACTTGCTGCTGCTGCTGCTGCCAAACACTTGCGAGCCTTTCTCACGGACCAAAAGTCTCCTCCGAAGTATATAGCCCCGACCTATTATACACACACGCGTTACGCAACGTATAGCCAACCACTCCGTCTCGATAATTATTCATTCTCTGAATGGTCGAGGATCTTTGACAAGGATCATCGTTTTCAGAGAGAGATCTTTTGCCAAAAGTTGTTTTTTTTTTTGTTATCGAGCGACACGAGTTTTATTTTCTTTCATTATTTTTTCGGAGGTGCGTAGGTTAGCAGGCGAGGAGGGAGGGAGAGAGAGAGAGGCGAAGCCGGCTGCCTCGGAAGGGTAATCACTTCGCTGGAAACTTTCCTAGTCTCGCCGAATCGATCCGCCTCGGCTCGCCTCGCCTCGCGCGTCCGTCAGTGTGCTTGCACCGCAAGCTCTCTCGTGCCCAGCAGCGCATCACGTCTCCTCACTCAGCGCCACTTTTTTTCCTCACTTTATATCTTCACCCCACATTCGTATATACGTGTACTTGATTTTGTATGACGCATTTTTTTTGACTCTTATAATTTTTTCTAAAGTGACATCTTTTTTTTTGTTGCAGGTAAGGACGCTTCTAGCAACATGTCCTATTTTTATTGCGTTGTTCGATCTCACGGTAAGTCTTTGGAATGTATAGAGACAGAGTTTGTTTTTTTTTCTTGGATATTTTTGGTTTTTTTTTTAGTGACGAGATTTCTGTACGCATAATTATTTTCAGTTTTATTTTTTTGTTTTGTGTCAATTGGTAGAGAAATTCCAAAGCATTTACGCGAAAGAAAAAATTGGATTCGAGCGTTACTCTCGAGTCAACTCGCGAATGAGGGAATGTCGAAATGAAGAATTCTATTTGGTATTGATAGCGTTGGTCGAAATATGTTGATTAGTCGGCAGAGAGAGAGAGAGAGTGAGAGAGAGAGAGAGAGAGAGAGAGAGAGAGAGCTGAACAAGATGGTCGTTATAATGGGTGCCCCATTGGCGAGCAACTTTGTTTCTCTTTTCGGCATGCGGCGGCGTAGCAGCGGCGCTCCGCTGTCTCGGAATTAACGAACGTAGAGTGAGAGAGGGCCGAAGCATAAATTTTTTCCTTTACCAGTGATTAAGATTTCTCGATCGCTCTGTCTCTCAACCGCGCCGAAATTTAATGGCCGAGGTTATTCCTTGTTTCCACTGATTTTTATGGGACGAAGCGTTTGCTTTCTCAACGATTTCTCTCTGTTTTTTTTCGTATTTCGCATCAACCGAACGTACAGAAAATCGCTGATAATAGAAAACAAAGAGTCGTATACAGAGAGCTGAAAGGAGTGTAGTAGTAGGGGGGAGACGTCGCGAAGAAGAAGGTTCGCAGACGGGCAGGGTCAAGGTTAGGCGGTTGCTCGCGGCGGCGGCGGCGCCAACTACATAACGCGCAAACGCAGCTTTCGCTCTCACTTCAGCCGAGTTTTACCCCATCGCATCGCGCTCAGCCCTCTCGAGCTTTATACTCTCCTTCCTTCCTTTCCTTTTTTTTTGCACCCCCGCACTCGCCGCCGCCGACGACGATTTTCTCTCGAGCCGTTTAACCTTCGCTGGCCTTTCACTTTCACTTGCGCCTATGCACGTATATAACCATTGTCGCGTTCTTGTTTTTTTTTTTCTCTTCTGTCTTATATTGATTTTTGAACTGGCGTCGGTAAAACGAGCTTTTTTTTTCTTTTCGTTATCGGTGGCGCTGGCATTGTTTGTCCGGCGTATCGCGCGCCGTTGATTGTGTTCTTCTTTTTTTTGTTATCAAGGTTGGATATCCCCGAGTATAGGACGATGTGTGTGGTATCGTCGGCGCAAGTGGCGTCTAATCCAATTCCGTGCAAACATTTCATTTACTTACTCGCTAAGTATATAGCTGCACGCACGCGAGTCTCCGTACGAGGTGCAACGAACTCTACATTATGTGCATCAGACTGTCTTATCCGAGTAGTGCTGCTCGCTGACGTTATCACCATTCAGTTATAGATTCTGTGCTATCCACTTACCTTCTCGCTCGACTCGATGCAATATATCTCTACTATGCATATGTGCTCACAATAGTCTGAACTCCTATTTCGCGCGCGACCGTATGAAGAACAGCTTTACAACGGAAAATCCACGCGCGTGTTAATTCAATTCCATCGTCTCCACAAGCGCTTCCTGTTTCTCTTTCCCTTCGTACCCAAAAATAAAAGACAACCCTCGAACTCAGAGCTGCATCTTTTTTGGAATTCTCGATGTACGCCTACTGCGAATGTACTCATAGGCCATTTAACGCGTGAATTATATACACAAGCGCACCACCCTTTTCTCTTCGTCGTCGTCGTATACACAATTTCGCGTTGTTATTCTCCTCTCGGGCAATAAAGCCTCGCACTCGCCGACTTTAATGCAAACGCATTACGCGCTTTCCTTTTAGTTACGCTCTCGCGTCGTATCGTAGTAGCGGACCATTGGTCGAGCTTTTTTTTTCATCTTCTCCGGCTGTCAGTTGTTCTTGCATGGAAATTTTGTGATTTTCGAAATCGAATTCGCAAGTGGCTAAAATCTCGGAGAAATGGCTTTATAAGAGGTCATTGACCCTAATTACCCTGCGTTTATGAATAATTTTCTATTTTCGGCACTGACTTCCTCGCTCGCTCGCATCTCTTTCAGCTATCTCGGGTGCGTAACTCGCCGCACTTTATTCATCGACATCTCAACTGCAGCTGTGCTGGCTCCGTCGAAGCAAGTGCACGCGCACCTGAAAAACGAGTATAGTTGGTCAATGGGTGCGTACATAGTTGGATTTGCAGCCAATTACCGTCTTACTGCACCGAGAAAGAAAAGAAGCGGGGGTTTGCTCCGCGTGAATTTAAGCACGTGCAAAGTGTGCAGCGGCAAGCATGAGCCACCACCACCGGCGCCGCCTCGTAATCCAGTTCGTTTGCGGCATATAAGCGCTCCCTCGATACTGCCGCTGCTGCTTTCTTTTTTTTTCGGGGCGGGGGAGGCTCTCATTGTTGCCGCCGCAGCCAGGTCCTTCGCTAATTGCCACTAGAACTCCGCGCTTAGTCCTTTCGGCTAATTTTTCCCCGTCATTAATTGCATAATCGGCTCGTGCGCGTATCGCGCTCCGCAAAGTAACGAAAAGAAAAAAAAAACCTAACGAAATTCAAATATTCTATGGCTATTTTGGCAACGGTATTAATGAGTCCCGTTCGCGGAGTAATAAACTCGTCTGGGTTGCGTCCGGTCAGCAGCAGCGAGCAGTAGTAGCTCGTCGACACCCTTTGAAAAAGCCAAAAAAGCGAAAAAGAAAAAAAAAAGTAAGAGAGGAGAGAAGCGGTGCAGCGGTGCAGTGCGCGCTATATAGGTAAGAAGGGATGGAGGGAGAGTGCCGAAAACGAAAAAGCGAAAAAGTGCGTCTAACCGACTAGCTAGATATCGCGCTCATGTGCAGCAGCAGCAGCAGCAGCAGCAGACTTTGGTAGCGGCGGTACGGCACGTGGCAGCTGCTCGTTCAGCCGGCAACAGCTGCATTTGGGAGAGAGAGAGCTGCACTACATAGAGGAGGTAGTAACTCTAACTGGCCCGGGCCTGTGGCCCTTAAAAGCCGTCGTCTTATGTAGTCTCGTAAAATAACGTTATTATTACATGCTGCCTCCTCGCGGCGTATATGAGTCTGACTTGCTGGCGCTTACTTGCGTTGCAATTGATTTTTCCGCGGCTGCAGAGACACAAGCGAATCGATGCGTGCGTGTATGCGGAAAGTGCGTATTCGAGGGAGGCTGCTGCTGCTGCTACTGCATCGAGTGCTTTTCAAGTCGCTGCTGCTTTTTTTTCAAGGGCGCGACGGCTGCTTCCCTCGCTCGGTCTCTCTCTCTCTCTCTCTCTCTCTCTCTCTCTCTCTCTCTCTCGTACCGCGTGCATGCGTTCGGCATTCAAATGCTGCTCCATCGGCTCAGCGCGAGTTTTATCATCGTCTCTCTCACTCGTGCGTGTGTGCGTTTGTTGCAGTATACACAGCGGCATAGGCGGCGCTGGCTTTGTGCCTCGCGATTGCACACATGTGCGAGTGTGCGTGTGCGCAAGCGCTGGCGCTGCCGCCACTGCTGGCTGCCAGTGCAATTTTGCATTGCCGCGGCTAGTCCTCGGCAGCATCTATACTAGTCGGCGACGCGACGTTCTTGCGGGCGGCACGTGCTCACTCGGCTCGTGTCGCCACTTCCCACTCTCTGCAATTGTCTGACTGCAGTGCATACTTACATCGTCGTTCTTCTTCTGCTGGCTTTCGTTCTTCTCGCGCTCAGATGCCAAGTGGTGAACGACGGTAACGACACTTAGTGCACTTTTCGTCCGAATCCTTTGTATAGTTTCGAGCTTCGATCTCTTTTCGGGCCCTGGCTGAATTTCACCTGTGCAGTGCGACTTCACAACTTGTTGCTCTTTTGTGCCTATACATATATACGTGCGTCTATAAGCTAATAGTTCTCGCGGTCAGTGTGTGTGTGTGTGTGTATATAATGTGTGCGCGCCAGTGAAAACGACACGACGCATTTCTTTAGCAGTTTACTTGTTATTACAAGCTCCGGAGCTTTGTCCGAAAAGAGCAGCAGCAGTTCTCAGTCTCTCTCAGTTCGCGGAATAGCAGTGGGGAACAGCCGAGAAACGCGCGAGAGGGGAGAGGGGAGAAAAAAAAGAAACGATAAGCAAGATAAACAGTGCGTGACTTGCGTCTTTTAGAATACACAGAAAGAGAGAGAGAGAGAGAGAGAGTGCGATCGAGAGAACGTGCGGAGTGCGGAGAGTGCGAGCTGCATACTCGTCGTCGCCGTGCATGTGTTCTGTAAGTGTACGTGTGTATACGTTCACGTGTGTCTGCGTATGTGTGTGTGTTATGTCGAAGACGAGCTGAGCTCGGCGCCATGAGCACAATCGCCAACCGGAAGTGAAAAAATCGTTGAGGCTCAATCGCTTAATCGACCTCCTGATCCCGACACCTTTTATACTCGATCAACAACTCCGCATCTTCTGTGCTTCTTCTTTTTCCACGAAACACTATCTTGGAAGTACACACATGCGCGGGTGCGTTTATTTATTATTAATTTTACTTCTTTCCTCCAGTTTTCGTTTTTGCTTTTATTACACTATAGATCTATACCGATTATTTATTTTTTTTGGTGCTTTTTAGTCATTAGTGTCGCGCGTCCAGATTTTCTTGTCATTTCTTTCTCTTTTTTGCTGCCGAGCGCTCCCGTGAAAAACGATGCCGCGCGCGCACGATAAAACATGTAGCCTCGTGTATAATAACGTGCGAAGTTCTCTCTCGCTCTCGAGTAGAAATTGCGCGAAACATTGTTGCCTTATCTTTCAATATCGCTCGACTTTTTTTTCTCTCCCAATCACGCTTATCGCCAATATCTCTTTCGTCACTTATCATTTTTTCGAACGAAATAATAGTCTTTAATACCAGAGCACGTTCAATTTTGGATTTTTGGAATGCGGCAGTCTCTCCGTTCGACAATTAGACCGGAATTTATCATATCTCGCGAGAGAAAGGTCGCGCTACGTATGTAAATATTTAGTTTGTATATATCGAATCCTCAGCCATACACGTCTTAACCTTGCTGATACAAGAAAATAGAAATTCATGACGCAAAACATACGCACGACTTTGCTTCAGCTGTAATACACATTGTATAAAAATACAAAATACGCATAGGCGACGCTCGTGTATGTGGCGATAGTAGCAGCAACTCGCTGAAACTCACATTCCGCTTATAGATCTGGGTCGCCTCTAATCTTACGCGCACGCGTTCGCACGCAACACACATATACACTGAGACACATACAAATGTGCTCGCGACATTAGCACCATTCGTTTTTTTTTTTTCAGATTTTCACATAAATATAGCTCCCCGAGCTAATGACTCGGAATCGTAATTTTCAATACAACTAATAACGAGCCGAGGAAAAGAAAACGAGTGTGGGTGGTCTAAATCAAGAGCACAGTTTTTTTTAATAAGCAACGTAACGCTGGCGGGGGCAGTGGCGCTAAACGTGAACGCGTTAATTTCTGAATTAGCTCTCTCACTATATAAGCTTGCCTATTCGCGCGCGTTTCCATCCAAGCGAAAATAGGATAAATTAACGCCTACGGCCTTTTCAACTACATCGTTCACGCGTAACGTCGCTTTTTTTCTTCTTCACTCTTTGTCGCTCGATATATAAAATCGTTGCAAGAACGGTTCCATGATATTCAAGCCGTGAATAATTGCGCGAAAGATTGTGGGAAGTGATCCACGAAAATTTTCCGATTGAACACACACACACACACACAGAGACGCGGCGGGTCGGTATCGAATTTCCTTGGAAAGTCTTGAGTGCTTCCAAAGCATTCAGTAACTTGAAAAAAAAAAGAAATTCGCGTCTATACAAATATATCGATGTTTCGTCGCGAATAATATTATACGAGTGACGTGCGTATACTTAGCCGAAATAAGAATTAAACTACAGCTTTATAAATCTAAATTCCAAGCAGTTTTCCTTTACGCTCTCTACGCGGCAGTTAATAGAATATTCATGATTTTTTTTGTTTCATTTTTATACAACGCCGTGCATGCCTCTTGAAGTATTGATTTGTTGTTATTTTATCAGTTCGAGTCGCTCAAGACACGAAATAGTCGTGAATAAAAATTGATCAGTTTAAAAAAAAAAATAACGAAAGACGTACGTTAGAGGTGGTTCTCTCTCTCTCTCTCTCTCTCTCTCTCTCTCTCTCTCTCTCTCTCTCTTTTTCTTTCTCTTTCAACAAGTAGAAAGCATTGCATCGCTTCCGTTGACGTCACCAACGGCAACACGCGCGGTGATTCATTCACTCGTAGCATTTTTTATTCATCATCATATTCTTTTATAAATGGTCGTGCAGTGTGCGAAAGCGTTTGCGATGCTTTCTTTAAGAGAACGTCGCGAGAACGTGCGCGGAATTCATTTTTAATGTGTACTTTTAATTGAAAAAAAAAGCTCGTTGTCTCGTTGCGACCTCGAGCTCAGTGTATCGATTGCTAATTGTTTCTAAAAAGAATTTTTCGTGATCTTCGAATGAATTTCTCTGAAAGACAAAATTGTTATAATTCCGATGGGTCACAGACACAGTATATGTAATAGTAGCGGGCATTGTTTGCTGTAGAATAGGATTGTAACGCCGAATATTTTGGTCGGCGTGAGTCATGATGGAACAAACAGCCACGTTGCCGAGCCGTTCGCGGTTAACTCTTTATTTTGACTGCGTGCTGGCCCCCTCTTATTTGCCGACCGCCGTTGAAAACTGAAAATTATTGGTATCGGAAGATTCGTTCGTCTCTGTCAGACATTAGCTTGTCTAATGTGTACGGAAAAGAGATCTAAGACAACCATAGGCACTGAAAAGCAGACGCGAGATCATCTTATTTCCCGAAAACTTAACAGAGTTTCAATTACAATTTAAAAAAAAACATTCGTTAGTGAGACGAGATCGGTCGATGTTAATTGAGCGTCGGCGACGGCGATGCAACAGCAGCAGTAGCAGCAGCAGCTTGGAGAAGTGTGCACCTGTGCTGCGCGTAGCGCGCTTCGAGGGTCTGCAGTCTGCGTGGGTGGCTGTGTGTATACGCGTGCCAACGCCACTGCCACTTTCCCTTTTTGCCATCGATTCCCGCCACTACCGTCTCTCTCTCTCTCTCTCTCTCTCTCCACTTCAGTTTCGCTTTTTTTTTATATTTTCGCTCTCGCTAATTAACGCTCCCTCCCCCTTCCGCACGCGCATTTTTATTCACCATCGGATTATGACATTCAATCTCGTGGACTGACAGTATTCGATGCCCACACGGTGTTAATGAACTTGGCACTGCTTTAAGATCATCCGCGTTGGAGCTTTAAATCGCTTGTTGCTACTTTTTTTCTTTTTTGCTTTTGGTTTTATGTGTTGCTTTGCTTGTTTGCTTTTTTTTTTCTCTTATGTCATACTCTCGAAAACGAACACAGCTTTTTTGCTTTTCGTTGTGTCGATTGAAAATTACGAGAAAAAAACGCGAGTAGGCTTCGCGTTCAAGGTCGTTTTGTTTTGTGTGTGTGTGCGCGCGCGTTGGTAGAGTGATATCGAGGTGAGGGGCTAAGTCGGCGTTGAATGGATTGGAAATGAAAATGGATGCGGAGAAAAAAAAAGGGAGGCGGTTTGAAAAAGGGCTGCTTGCTGCTGTGTGTTGCCGAAAATAAAAAAGCGTATAGCGTGTGCGTCGAAAGCAGCAAAGCTGGTATAGGTTGAATGGGTTTGAGTCGAAAAATCGATAGCAGCGAAAGTGAGAGTGCGGCGGTGGTGGCGGCGGGCGGCGGGGGGAGCCTTAGCTTGTCTTCCGAGTCGGCGGCGGCGGTGGCGGTGGCGCGTGCTGGTCTCTCCCTCCCTCGCTTGTGTTCTCGTTGTGTGTGTGGGTGTGCGTGTGCTTGGTAGTGGACGGCTTGCTTTGGTTTTGGGGATTGACGCAAGAGCGAGAGAGAGATGTTGCAAGAGATGCCATGAGACGGGAGAGAGAATGATCGGTACAACGTAGCTGTAGGCAGGACTGTGAGGAGGTGGAGGACAGTAATAGAGCGGCTGGTTTTGCCTATGATTGCAGCGGCGGCTCCGCGACCAAGATCCTGCTGGGCAATCTGCCGGCTCACGTCAAAAGCGAGGACGTCGAGCAGCTGTTGTCGAACTACGGCCACATACAAAACTTCGAGAAGGTGACGTCGCGCGACCCTAGCACGCAAGCTTTCCTCGTCAGCTACGAGGCGCCAGACCAGGCACAGCAGTAAGTCCCCAACCAGTCTGTGACCCCAGCCTCTTTCACCCTCTCTCGCCCCCTCTCACCCCCCTCACCCCCCTCACCCTCTTTCATCCTCTTTCACCACCTCCGCCGCAAGACATTGACGAATATCAAGTGCCACTGTTGCTCGTCTTGTCCGCGCTGCCGCAGCGAGTCTCTGAGTCTGACGCGGCTACCGATAGAATAGGCCATGAGAATCCGGGGGCAGGGCTACGTCGTGATGCGCGCGCTCCCGACGAGCTCACCTAGCGGGCACTGAAACGGAGCGCCGGGCGCTTGCTTGCCTGTTGCAGGGCGGCCAGCCAGCTGAATGGCTACGAGTACGAGGGCAACCCGCTGAAGGTGGAGATGTCGATGGGCGAGGGCCGTCGCCGCGGCAGGAGCCAGCGGGGCGGCGGCGGCGGCG
>JAWWMK010032770.1:0-13523 GCA_035047105.1 Galeopsomyia nigrocyanea
GGATTTGATTTCAGCTTCCGCTTCGTAATCCTAAAATTACGATAGACTCAATATTTGAAAAGTTATTGCGATTTATAATAGGGACTATATTTTCCAATATATCAGATATAAGTTCCGATAATTCCAGAACAAAAGCCCATGGGACAGTATCTTTCAAGGGGCTTTCATTTCTATACAAAAGAAGCCCACTGACCAAGTTTAAACAAAATCCATGACCCGGAGGGTCTGGTCTCCCCTTGTAAGTAAGCATCCAATTTGAATTGGTACAAAACCATTCTACGAAATGTTGCATGTTTTTGTGCAAATAAGCAAAATCAATTTGAAGATGAACAAATGATTACGTGAAAACGATTGACTCGCTCCTTTCACGCTTTTGTCTTTACAAAAGGGATTACGTAATCCTCCGAGTTGAAGAGCGAGACGTATTTTCGTAAGAGAACGATCTGATTACCGAACGCGAAAAGGAGTTCTGAAATTTGTTCTACAAGAAATTTGTTGCGAGATAATATTCATCGAGGATATAAGCTCGCTTATTCGACGAGATGAGAAACATCCAATTTTCCAGCAGTTTGATCAGCTTATAGCCTAATAAACACCAAACGCACTTCGCAAATTGCCATACCCAAAAGCCGTTGAACAGAGTAAATAATTAGAGTCAAGATGAATAATTCTCTTTACAGAGATATCAGCTCGTTTGAGAATAACTAGAGGAGAGGATATATAACGAGGGAATACGAAGGTCGGAAATGTTAAGTATGATTTGATGGCAATTAAAAGTGGCGAATAAAGCGGATAAACGTGAGTAAGTATCACTCGGGATTGCAGAGAAGAGACGGCGATCTCTCTCTCTCTCTCTCTGAGGATTCGCTTATGAAAGAGACATAGAAGTGAACTGGGCTGAATCTGCTGAAGCCAGCCATGCGTGCATCGAGCGTAGCACACACACACACACACACACACACACACATACTGTACGTATACGTATACATCCCTGACAGCCTCCTTTCTTTTCTTTCGCTAGTGCGAACGCGGCTTCAATAAGCTAACGCTGCTCGATTTATTTGTCTTTCCGTTTGTCGAGGGTACTTGTTTCCCTCCATTTTACCGGATATTGTGTGTGTGTGTGTGTATGTGTGTACGTGTTCTCATTTCTCTACCTTATATCTCTTCACTTTCCTTTCTCGCAGTTGTCTCTCGGCTCCTTTAGCCTGTCGCTCTCAAGCGCTTCATTTGCCCTCGCGGCTCTTTGTTGTACCTGCACATCGACTCGTTATCTTTCTCTTTTGAGCTATACACGCTTTTCTACGCGAAGGGCCTATTACGAAAAACAAAAAAAGAGATGGGTACTCGAAAACGTATATACGCTAATTGACGCGATGCCTATAGAAAAAGAAGTCTTTTCACAAGCGAGCTAGTTCGGGAAAAAAAGAAACAAGAAAAACGCTGAGTGAATTGATCGCGAGGTAGAAATTATTAATTAAGGATAACAAAGGAAATATTGCTCGGCTATTGTTTTTTTTTCGCCGAATACCTGGAAACGGTTTACGATTTTTCCAATCAGCGAGCGAAATCGATCCTCCGTTGTCTGAAACTCTATTAATTTCGTTGGCTATACGCTCTCCCGGTCTCTCTCTCTATCTTTTTCTCTGACGTTTGACTCGCGCGGTCCAGCCACTGAAGTATTGAGAAGGTTGATCCGTCACGGCATTATTTACTCCCAAAGAGCCGAGCGAATAACAAGCTATTTATTATTCAAGCGGAAAAAACGAGAACGATTCCAAGGGACACACAAAGCCAAGGAAATCAGGACAAGAGGGAGGACAAGGAAGTCAGGAGTGCACACGCGACGAAACCCCCTCGCTTTTTGTTTTTTTTTCATCCTTCCTTTTTTCTAGATTGGCTTTGGCCATCACGACATAGGTATACACATACACTCATGACTATTTCCGAGCTGAGTTCTTTTTTGAAAGCTTCGCCTGCATGCTTCCCCGAAGCTTTTTAATTAATGCGCAATGTCAGACTCACGATCGATCCAATTTCCTTCTCTTTTTTTTATTTTCGCAATTTCTCTTTGCTGCCTCCTAGTTCCACACCCCCCCCCCCTACGCGGGCGGCGTTTTCATCCGTTAACTTGACGCTCGTGACGTTTGCTCTCTCCCTCTTTCTCGACGTCAAGCTCGTTAATTTTATTGCCGCTTGCGCCCAAGAATTTGTAGCGAGTTAATAGCGAGGGATCGGAGAATTAGGAGGAAACCGCCAATTTCTCTTTTATTATGAAACACGCGGGGCACTCCTCCTGACAAATGATCGGCCCCGCTATATTCACTTTAATTTCGTCCTCTTACAGCTGGGAAACGAAAGAAGGAGAACTCGAGAGGGATATACATCTTATCAAATTCTTTTTTTTTTCATCTCGATCTCGTTCTATGTATAATTCATAACGAGCTTTTTTTTTTCGAGTTTATCAGCTCTCGAAACCGGGGAAAATTTTCCGGGGCGCAATACTTGAAATTTTTAGCTGAATGAACATTGAAACGTACTTTTACCCTCCTCCCACTCGAGCTATTCGCCGCTTCGGTATATAACGATGAAAATAAACACGGGAAAACTTTCGCAGTAATTGGAGTCAACTTTTTTTTTTTCCTGCTGCTGCGGGATATCTCAATATTGACGAATAAATGACTGCATAAATGGGAATTCGCGTGTCGTTCGGGCACAAAAAAAAAAAAGCGTGGAAAAACAAGTAGCAGCTGGAATTTTACCAGGAGTTGGAATTGAAATAAATTGCGATGAAAACTCTCAAATTCAGCAAAGTTTTTTTGTTGTCGAGAGCTCTCGCAACGACCTACAATCAAAGTAACAAAAGGTGTCGCGCGCGGTGGTGAAAGTTAATCAAAGTAAAAGCACGCGCGTACGATAGGTATCAATGGCTACGAGCGCGTCAAACATCGATAAGTCCAATTGGCGCAGAGGCGCATCGGTAAAAGCAGCAAGCGAGGGATAAAGAGCTCTCGCGCGCGCTAGGTAGTAACATCGAAAAGTTCGACGCAGGGCTGCCCGTAGATATAGCTTAGAGCGCGGTTTTTTTTTTACTATAGCTCATCTCTCTTTCATTCGGGAAAACAGATTGGCCTGTCGATATCGGAGAACAGTCATTTGCCGTGCTGCACAAAAAGAAAAAAAAAAGAAGAGAATAACGATCACCAGACGTAAAACGTCCTTTGCTCTTGCGTGAAATATCCAACGTATCTAACCCGCACCCCGATGTTCATCTCGTCCCTTTTCCTCTAGTTTCCCGCGCGCATGGAAAACAACCAGTGGCCTCTTTTTCATCTCTCTTTTCTGTCGCTCGCTGTACCCTGCACCCGTACCGCCACCGACAAACAGCTCTGGGACTTTTACGACAAAGAAACGTGCAGACAGCCGGGGAGCGCCAAGATTGCCCGGAACTTTCGCCCTGTTACTTCGCGCGAAAGACGTGCTGCAAAAACTTACTTTGACCCTATACCGATCATTTCAGCTCTTGCTTTTTTTTCTCGTCCGTAATCGTATCGCCTTGCTAATTACGTATTAGTCTAATTTGTCGCAAAAAACTACGAGAATTCTCAGAAAAAAAAGCAATTATTAAAGTCCTGCCGCAAGTAAATTTTTGTCAAGATATACTAAATTCAATTCTTTTTTCTCTTCCATAGATAGGATTCTCCGCAAATCGAGCCTCAATTACTCGGCACTTTATTTTTAGCGATCCGGACATTTTTCTGGCTCATATAAAGTGACTTAACTGGACACGTCCCAGTTGGCCGAGTGTGACGCGCGACGTGCAGCAGCAGCAACAACAGCAGCAGCAGTGCGCCTCGTCAGCCGCTGCACAGGAATAAAGTAAGTTGCGCTTTACACGCGGGACGTGTTTCAGTTCAGAAGAGCGAGAGAGAAAGAGAGCCGAAAGGATACTTCGATTTTCTTGGAAAACGTGCGCGCTCGCGGAGCTCTAACAGATATTATCTATGTATATATATATGTGCAAGAGAGAAAAGAGGACACTTATCCAACTGTGTACGCGAGAGTTTTGGCGTTTTAACGATATAACGGTATCAGCGGAATTAAACTTCCTTCGCTGAATGCGCGATTGTCTGTGCCTCCTTTTCGCTTAATTAGCTTTGAGACCAAGCGGCAGACAAGAGTGGGTGGATAAGAGAGAGGGAGAGAAACTTCGAAACAGCATGATTATTAGTAGGTATCGCGCCACAGGAAATTGCCTTGCGTCACTAGTCTGATATGTGCGCGCGATCGCGCGCTTTGACTCTATCGCGCTACTCGATCGCGTTGGCAGCTCATTTATAAGACTTAACTTTAAACTTCAGTCTCTGATCCAAAAGGAAATACGCTATATAATCTATCCTCCGGAATTGATGCTATTTCACACTTCTTCTATGCTTTTGTATTCTCTCTCTTTCTCGCTTTTTTCCGAGTTGAAGCTGGCGCTTTTGAAAAAATGCAACTCATTGCGTAATATTACAGCGCTGAGTACGACGTTATTCAAAAACTAACAATTCTAGACTTGTCTGTATATTTCTTCTCTCTTTGAAAATACTAAAGTTTTTAGTAAATAAAAAACGAAAAATATCCTTCAACAAAGAGGTTGCTTTTTGTTCTCGAAAGCACAAATGGTTTCATTGTTTATTTGTCTTACTGTGGCGTTTTGTTGAGCGTCTTATTGTCCTCTTACATTTTGATTGTCAAATGTACAAAAGATACTTCATGCCAAGTACAACGCACTTCATTTTTGTAGCTGTGTGGTGATTGCCCTGTGAAGGACCAGGGATACTACAATATGTTAATGTATGAGAGCGAGGACGTAATATAATGATTGTCAAATGTACAAAAGATACTTCATGCCAAGTACAACGCACTTCATTTTTGTAGCTTCTGATAGTTTTAAATTCAACACAATAATCTCACATCATGTTCAGTCGAAGTATTTCATGTTCCAATGTCTTTTAGTTTTTATGATATTATATTTTTCCACCTTAAATCATTATATTTTTCCTCCATCATAACCATTGGCTTTTCCAGATTTATATATTTTACAAACAAATGAGTAGCTTGTTTCGAGCGCTTTATGACATTTCTTTTCATGATATTTATGCCTGTCAATTCAGAAAACTTTTATTAAAAAAGTACAGTTAAGGGTTTACATGTAGGCATAACTTTTTATGACCACCAAGCATTATTATTTTTATTTTTATTTTCCAAGACTCCAGACAAGTCGTCAAGTTAACAAAACATGAGAAGCCGAGAGCAATAAAAATGTGTATTCGAACACTCAAATTGTTAGAACTGTATATATCATACGAGGCTACGTTTCCGTTACCTTGGAAAAATTACGTTCGAAAATAACCATCGAGAGATTGTTAATTAAGTTAAGAAAATGAAAACGGCAAAATCACTTAATCGGGCTAAATGTGAAAGCCAACAGTCGACGAAGCACTCGAAAGAGAGAATTAGCGGTCAACGAAATTCAAAGAGATTTTCAATCCTCTCTCGAAGTAATATCTTTCGCTCTCTTTCTCTCTCTTTCATTTTTTTTTATCAGCATGGGCGCGTACAGTATAATCTCTGTAGAAGATGAAAGGTCGCTGGTGTCCGGGTTGCGAATGACAACACGACACGAGACGCGTTATCTTCGGGCCAAATGACGACGAGATTACGTCGGGTATATACGTATAGATTGGGCAAAATTAAGCTTTGCGCGATAGCAAACGCGTAATTCAGCGCGGGATTTGCGAAGAGCGAAAGTAACTAGAACGCGGCGCATGTGACTTCCGAGCTCGGCCAGTATTAATTGTAAGAGAGTCAGAGAGAGAGAGAGAGAGAGAGAGAGAGAGAGAGAGAGAGAGAGAGAGGGAGAAAGAGAGAGAGAGCACCACGTGCCATGGAGCGAGCAAGCCAAAAATGTTTCGTCCCCGTCAACATGCGCGGCTTTTCAGCGTGACTTCGTGCTTTTCAAATATTAATCGTGAGCTTTTAGTCTGAGTATAACAGATATATTTGGACTCGAGAAAATAGATTTGCCGGTGTCAATTTTTTAATATTTTTTTTTCTTCTCGGCTGACTTATTGTACTCGCGCGAAGTTAGAAAAAAAAATTGATCTCGTTAAGAAGAATTATGGAGCGTCATTAATTTGAAATGCTGTGAAGAATACTTATGCAAATAAGCACTCGAATAGCAGCTATCTCTCTCTCTCTCTCTCTCTCTTGAGATAATTTACGTAGTAAAGAAAAAAAGAAGAAGAAACGATACTTATGTGCCGAATACTTTTGCCGTTCGATCACGCATCGCACATTGTTTGTGCAGTTGTATTGGCAGATAATACAATTGTGACGTTTCAACCGGGGCGTGTGCTTTATTAGAGGCAACGATACATGAAAACTCGATCGCGGTTCTTCCTCCGCCTGCGTAGTTGTTTGCTTTATTATACTTTTAGCATCTTGTCTGTATTATATTCGTTTATCGAATGGTAGCATTGTTTGATATTGATTTTTTATCGGTTAATGCGTCTTCCTTGAACTAAACGTCTGGTAGATTATTTATTACAAGTAATAAAATACGATTCCCGCAACTGGAGATTCATCACTGAAAGATAATCTCTGCTTTATTAAGCAAAAGTATTTAACGATAAAAGACGGGTATCACGAAAATTTTATTGACCAGCAAGTAATCAACGTATTCTTCGTGATTTATCAATGCAGAGTATCGTTTCACAACACAATCACAATTATTTGATTTTTTTCACGACGTGGTAAAGGCAGTTCAGACGATTCGAGCAACGCGAAGCGTTTACGCGGAAAAAATTGCTTACGCAAGTGGGCCATACGAATAGCGCCGTAAACATTCAATAAGGAGTCTTTATGACACAGTTATGAAAAATTGAACGGCGAATAATCCACTAGTGTTTGATGAGTTTCAATGAAATACATATCGCATAATCCAGTTGTCTGTCAGAGTAATGATTGATGAAAAGTTGATTATCTTTTAATATTCAATCGACCTTACGTAGATGAATTTTAAAGCTTTTATTGACGCGCATCCTTTGTGATGTACGTTTAAACTCGTTTCGATAATCACGTACAGCTAAATAAAATATTAACTGGCTATAAAAAAATTTAATTGATCGTATCTCAAAGTTTTATGGATGAATTTTTTAATGGTGTATCGAGTGGTGTATAAACGCTATTTTTTTTTCAAAGTTGAAGCTTCCAAAAATGTTGGAAATAAATTCTTAGAAAATGAAAAAAGTAGAAATTCGTATGACTCAATCGTATCGATGTAGGATTTACTTTTCAAAAATAAATTTTAAAATCGTTGGTCAGTGACAACAATTTCCTGCTCATTATTGCCGAATAACATCTTTCAAGTTGTCTTGTATATCGAGAAAAAGAAAACAGACGAAACAAAGCAAGTGATGATTTTTCTTGGCTAATATTTGCGCGCGAAGGCGAGCGCGTTGGATCATCCCTTTTTATATATTTTTTTTTTTCGCTTCCGACAAGCAGTAAAAGCAAAAAAAACAGGCTCTAGCCCCTATTAATAGTGGACGCAGTAGCGAACAAAGGCCAAAGGAGAAATAGAGAGAGAGAGAGAGAGAGAGAGAGGGAGAGAGTGAAAAAAAAAGAAAACAAAGTTGGCCGAGATTTCACGGGTGTGCACGAGAACCACCTACGCAAGTATCTGCGCGTAATCGACGGCCTGTATACGATCAGCGTCAATCACAGCATACGATAGTTAATTGATTGAGTTGAGTCGTCGGCGGAGATAAAAGATCGGTCTTCATACCTCAGCCGCGTATAATCCGAGCACGCGCTTGCACACACACACACACACACACACGTCTCTTGAGTAATCGATGGCCAAGGCCTCGATTTTCCCCTTGCTTCGTACGAGAAAGAGAGAGAGAGAGAGAGAGAGGGAGAGAGACGCAACGACTCGTCGATTAACAACTCTTTGATCAACTTTCTTCGTTATCGGTGGCTTTGCGCGGTTTTCGCGCTACGTTCAGGAAAATACACTTATAGCGTATACCTACGGGGAGCCGAATCAGCGAGCTGAGAAATTGGAAATCTCTTCAGAGAAAAGAAAGACTAGATATATATTATTCATCGGCGTTGAGCGTTTGGACTTTCGATACATAAGAAGATCGAAAAAAAAAACTCTGCCAGTTGCGCAGTGAATTCCCGAGTAAAGAAAAAATCCAACTTAATTGCTTACGATGAGATGCTCCTCGTGCTTTTTTGCTTTCACCTTGGATTCCACGTGGACTTGACTATTTTTATCTCAGTTATTAATATTTCATGCTATCTCGCTGCGGCTGGAACTTTCGTTGAAAAACCCCAGCCGAGTGATTTATTATTTCAATCTGAACATTTTTTTTTAAGTCACCCGCGAGCTATTTTTTTCCATTCTTATGAAAAATTTATTAGTGGCGCTAAAATGTATACAACTGTAATTCGTTCAAGTTGTTTTGAAATTCTTTCCCTGAACTTAAAATTTGTTGATGTTGCAAAATTATACTTTGCAATGTAATTATTCGTATTGTTTCCCAATCATGAAAACACTTTTTGGACTTATTGACGATGACGCAAGTAACATAACTCCAATATGGATGAAAAAAAATGTTTTAACATAGTTCGACAAATCAATGCCGCTCTACTGTGTTTGTCTGACAATACTTTCTAGCGCTATAATATCGATCGGAAAAAAGAATATTATAGTGAAATGAAGATCGCCAACCTTGATACAAAAGATTCCCTGACTATAAATATTTAAAGAACTCGTGTACTCTTTTACACGTTCACGAGTAATGTTAAACGACTTAATCATTTTTTGCAGTCGTTTGAAGACTGAAAAACTTTTGAATGATTTAAAAAAAAGTAGCTTAGATGTTACCCATGTTGTAAGAAGAAACACTAAGCTCACTTTTTCACCACAAACAAACGTGATCGTACAAATGTTTTCTCATTTGGTGTTTTTACAAGCAAAGTTTCTCTCGTTTACAGAAATAGAGAAAAAAACTGAGTAATAAAGCAAAAAAATATAGTAAAGAGAAAAGTATGAAAAAAAATAATATAGCACAGCGTAGGCGTTAGGAGTGCCGAAATGCCAGAGCAATATTTGAAGAGACCTACGTATTTTTATTACGACGGCACGACTAATGAGAGAACATCCCGACGTCGACGCAGTGTATGAACAGTTTTTGCATATTCATGCAGCGTTATACTTTTAGCAAAGAAACAAAGTCACCGCTTTTTCATTCATTTCGCTGAAGCTTTTGTTTTTTCGTTGTTTTATTTCGAACTACCATCTTGCGGATTATTTCTCACCTTCGTCCTCATTTGGCTTCAAATAACGAAACTAAGTAATTGGAAAATTTTTTCACAAACTCGAGTACTAGAAAAAATTATAGAGAATATGATATTGATCCAATTTATTTGTGTATACGGTATAATTTTGAAAAAGTATTGTGAAAAAATATTCTTACATTTCCATAATGAAAAGAAATCATTACGGCAATAAATGCTATAGGTAAAAAAGTATAAGCGATACTGCAAACATTTGAACAAGAAATAAAATCCATTCTTCAGATGAATTTTGTTATATACTGCACACTGCTCTAAAAAATATTCTATCCATTACCAACGACCAGATATCATTGAATAAACACACAACTTTTTCCTAGATTTATATTTCAAAAAAGAAGAGACGTACACGAGATGAAAAAGTCGTTTACATATATATACTGGAGGATCCATTCACGAGAGAAGAGTTTTGCATAAGCAGCCGTTGAAACGACTGAGAGCCGTATATCTCGCCAAACTTTCACGAAGTGCATGTCAATTGATCGCGTCCTTTCACAAAAAAGTAAGTACGCGCCTTTTAGCTAAATAAGGCACGGGCGAGTGCATAAAACTCGATCGCTATGGTCAAGCACGTGAGAGGGAAAAAGACAAGGTTATAATTTGTGTGCCTCCTTTAAAGTCGGGTTAACGCCACGACATAAGTATACCGCACGTACGCTAAAGGAAGAAAAGGAAGAAGGGAGAAAAAAGGAAGGATAAAGTAAAAGAAAGAGGTAGAGCTGCTAAGAGAGGCTAAAAACATTACTCCGAGTTACGAGTCTTCCTCGCCGCCACATTTTGTTTTAATTAATGAATTTTCAGCAGCAGCAGCATGCGCTCTTACTTTTTTCCATGCACCACACACACACACACAGTCGACCCGGCAAGGTTATAAAACCGTGTGAAAACGAGAATGCAAATGACGCGCGGCGCTTTTGCACGCGAGTCTCGATGCACGTTTAGCTTTTTTTGCTTGCTAGCGCGCGAGCGAATCATGCCTTCGAGCTGTAATCTAATGCCTTTTTATCGCGCGCAGTCTTTTTTTAACACTGTCAGCTTGTTGTCGCGATCGCTTTTTAACTAATCAACATGGAAATCTCGAAGTGATTGACGAGCGAATGCATAAGTTTGCTACTTATAGTTTCTTTTTCTTTGAATCTTGCGAGCATCGATCATCATTGTTATTCACGATTGTTTTCTTTTTCGCGACACACACACACACACAATCGACGAAATATATTCCGATGGAGATTGGGGATTTCCCTGACGTTACATTTGCTGTTTCATTTTTCACTCTAATTATCCGCATGTAATTATGAACGGCTCTTCGAACAAACTGTAGCCAACTGTGCTTGAAACTCTAATTAGATACACTATATGAATAACTTTGTTTACTTGCAGCAGGGATTTCGTGTTTTATAGTCTTGTTCTTGCTTACAGCAGGTAAAATAGATGCGTCGTAAAATAGTATTGAACAGAAAAAAAATCAAACAATAGTAAATTCAACGTTGTTTATATTACAGTCTCGAGATCTTTAAGTAAAGAAAGAACAAGGTATTATGTAGTTCGCGGGTGTGATTAACATGTTCTGCATAATCTTATAGTTCCAATTAAATTGAACCTATATTTACGCATTCGTTACTCTATAAAATATAAATCTGATGGGAAATCACGAACGAGCAGGAAAGCACATTTCCTTCGATTTAAACGTGGGTAAACCCTTAGCACGAAATGAAATCTTGATGAGTTTTTTTTTCGCGAGTATCTCGGGCAAATAAAATTAGAGAGAGAAAAAGAACAGAGGTGAGAGAGCGAATCTAAAAAATTCATTACTATCAAACAATAGTGCACATTTCTCAGATAAGAAAGAAAAGAGCGAGCGATCTGAAGAATAATGGGGATGGTTGATCGGTTGGCATGGATCGAGTGGTCAGACGACCTTATTAAGAAATAAAAGTAAAATCTCGCGCGGCTCACCGACAATTCTATATACGCAGTGAGGCAGGATGTGTCGCCCGCTATATACATGTATATATACATCATGCGCCACGTACTCTGTTGATATATGCAGAACAGATGCAGCAGAGCAACCGAAAAGCGATCGCGACGCGCAAATCATTAGCTATGTGGCAGTTCGGAGCTTTTGTTCTAATTTTAAAGCCTTTCCCAGACAGTCGCTGTCTCTCTCTCTCTCTCTCTTTTCTCCCTCTCTCCCGCGCGCGTCACCGCGTTTATTCGGATATTCGACGCATTCCTCGCCTCTTTGGTAACCGACGCCAGCAGGCTGACACACAAAATTACATCACGCCTCTTCTCTCTTTCTTTTCGCTGCTTTTTTTTCACTTTCGGACACGTGCCAACTCATACGTACTTCATCAATTTACCCTCGTCGATTTTAGTTTGCTCCGTTTTTCTTTTGTATTGACGAAAAATAATCGAGTACAAGTGACGTAAAGCATTGCAGTATAGAACTAATTCAGGGAATTCGTCATTTTAAATTAATAGAGCGCCTCTTTACGAATGCAGCTGTCGCGCCGACGTTATCTAATGAAAACTACACTTTCCTCTACGAAACAATTGAATTAACATTTTTTTTTCACTCTACCCCGGTTTTGAAATGCATACACACTCACACTCGAAAGAAAAGAAGGACAAAAAGGGGGAGGTCTCTGACTTGGAAATTGCATTTGTCGCGTGCTCACTTTGTCGGATAAAGAATTTAATAAAATAAGCTTATGCGCCGAGAAGAAGACACGCACTGCATTTCAAAAGAAGAAGAAGAAGAAGAGGCTCGAAGCTCAAAAAAAAAGAGTATAAGTTCACAAATTGAATAACGCGCAACAATATTCTCTATTGAGATATGTCCGCATGATGTTGGCGAAACCTAGTTTCCATGCAGGATGTAGCGCGATAAATGGTCGCATGTGTTCGGCCATCGGGTTGTCGCATAATCGATCTCATTACATGAACATGTGTGTGTATGTGTGTTCTCCAAAGCGGCTCGTATCTTTGTTCGAGCACGTGTGCCTTTTAATTCGATCAGTCGCTAACATCTTGGGAATAATGGGAGCTAAATTGCCACTGCAAATGAAACCTTAAAAGGACGAGCTTTTACTCTGGCAATCCTTCTTCTTCTTTCTTTTTGCCTTTCGTAAACGTGCGCACACGTACACACATACGAAAATCTCCAGCTATAGCTTACGAGCTTTACCTATATAGTCCATTTCTTTTTCATTCCCGTTACGTACGCGTGACGTAGACACGAAGCTTTACACACGCGATTCGGTTGCGCCTCGGCTCTCGTTTTAATTTTGGTGACGACTATATCGCGTCTCGAAGCGCTCGCGCTCGTTAGCATATGCAAGTAAGTGTGTTTCGAATATTTGAAATACTTTAAACGCGAACTTCGAGTGCGAGCCAGCGATGATGCAACGCGCACTCACACGATGTATATACGTAGTATAATATATATATATGTATATATATATATATATATATATATATAATATACGTAGAATTGTTCCATCGCTATGTCGTTGATGGACTTCGGCAAGTTTTACGATTTTTTAGCTACGCCACGAGAAAGAGCGAGATATGGAAACACAGTTTTCTGCTTTGAAATTTTACGATCTGGCTGGAATATTGAATATCCCGCGCGATACGTTGCTTACCGAGCTTATCCTCAGCTACAATAAAACTTTCCTTTTCCGTTGTAACACGCGCAAAATAAAACCTCTTTATGTCGATTGTATCAGTTATATTGTGATACACCGGATATATCAAACGAGAAAAACATTCCGAATGCTATTCTATTTTGTTCGATTCGTGACGGAGATATCTTTTTGCGAGAAAGAAAAAAAAAACAGAAACGAAAAATCAAGCTTTCAAATGAGCTTTCGCGCGCCCGAACACTAATGAAATATGTATAGAAAAAAAAACAAGCACATGTTCGAATTTTCTGAAATATTTATACGCCATGAAATTTTCCGTGCGTTCTAAAAAAAAGAAGTAGCACACTCAGAAAAAAAGTCTTCTTGCTACAAGAGGATAATACTCTTGAGCTAATCCTCTTGTAGCAAGAGGAATTCCTCTTGTAACAAGAGGATTTTCTTCTTGTGACAAGAGGATGT
>JAWWMK010032781.1:0-13520 GCA_035047105.1 Galeopsomyia nigrocyanea
CTCTCTCTCTCTCTCTCTCTCTCTCTCTCTCTCTCTCTCTCTCTCTCTCTCTCTCTCTCTCTCTCTCTCTCTCGAGTTGCTGCCCACCATCGTTCGAGTTTCTAAAGAAAGAATCGTCATACCAATTATTATTGAAATCTTTCATTGCCTTTGAAAATTACAAGTCGACAAAGTCTATATCAACTTCAGCTTCGTTGAAACGTGTATTCGCACATATAACTCTACGATCAAACGCGACAGTACAATGAACCTCTTATACAGGCAATCAGGGTTACTTCACGAAGTTAATCATTCTTGGAACTCGCAAGATACTATATCATCATCTTCAATCGCGTGTGCGCGTCGATCGATCAAAGAGATATTCTTCTGAAACGCGTCTATCGGTCGTTAATGGGCAATATAACGCTGTGATTATTATTTTTTTTTGTGTAATCTTCGCTTACAATACTGTCGTGTCGGTTAAGTGATGATGTTGTAGCTGCTTGTGACCCACTGAGATATAACGTCTATTACAATATTTCTCATCAGAAACCACTGAAGTGTCGATATTTTCTTTGCGGATTATGATAACCTTTCTTGCGTGTATAGCTTGGCCGAGTGGAAAATTAAAGCGGCTCGTATATACTTCTTTTTTTTCTCTCTCTCTCAATCTCGCATAAGACGATACTTCATTGAAGATACACATACATACAGACACAAAGACAGTTGAAAAGTTTCCCCTCCGCAATTGTTGTACGAGCGACAGCTGCGCGCGAAGTAATCGAGTTGTGCAATTCGATTACATCTCGTTTGGTAAAGCGACAATCGCATTTTTCTCTCTCTCTCTCTCTCTCTCTCTCTCTCTATTCTTCTACGATTATGTGCAGCTCTCGCTTTCGATCAAGTTGGCGCGATTCAATTTGCAAAACGAGGTTTTTTTTTTCGCTTTTATACGATTCGACTGGAATTGGCGTATCAATGGGTTCTATTATGTAGAGAGACGACAATACAGTGGCGAAGAGGTAAAAATTTTCGTAAATAAAATTGTAAATAAATAAAAACGTCAATAAACTTTTGGAGAAACTTAAGTTTTGAATGAAATAAAGTATGTTGATATCAAAAATTATTTTTACAAAACTATAATCATAAATGTTCATTATCTCTTATAACCAATAATAAAAACAAGAGTCTCTCAAGCATTATACAATGCAAACACAGTTCAATTACATGACAATGATGCATACGATTGACACACACACACATTTACACACAACAAAAACTTCGAGTACACATACACCTTTCACAAACAAATTGGCAGCAAGCAAGCGCGTTTTAACAAGTATAGGAAGAAGAAAAGTTTTTGGCGAATGCTCGATCGGTTGTATCCGCATTTTTCGTCGTGGTCGCGTCGCGTCGCGTCTCGAGCCAGCACAAATAGAAAAAAAAAGTGGATCGCGGCCAGTATTAAACACAACACACGCATATAGTAGTCGAATAATCAAGTCGCTTATACGAGTCGTTATATATTCTCGTCGTTGTCATTATTAATTGTCGTGGAATACACTTATTTAATATAGCTTAGATTTCTTTTTTTTTTTAATATCCACGTGGCTGAATAATATCGAAGGTAAACACACAAAAAAACAGAATTTTCATTGTCGCAAATTGTTATTTTTAGATATAATATGTATATGGGATTGTTTGATCAACCAGCGATGTAATCGATGGAAATGTTGAATGGTATCGTTTGAGATGGAAAGCAGCTACACAGTGGTAGTAGTGTATGGGCTATAAAGGTAACAAAGATAGCTTTATAGCAAAATCAATAGATTGAACGCTACTGCTACTGCTGTATTTGTGAGTTGTCTCTCTATATCGGTTCAGAATAGGTAATGAAATTCAATTTATTGAGGTCAAACCAGCGGCAATTCAATGAATCAAATTATATTTAGCCGCCGGTGTTGTATTTTTCTGCTAATCATTGTTTTACTTGAAGTTTGCAATGTTATTTTTTTTTAATTCTCTCTGTATCGTCATGATGATTCATCAGATTAAGTTTGTTGAAACTATGTTTTTTTTTTAGCCTTTTTCTTTCGATGGAAAATTCTGATCTCGAGTGAAATATTTTCTGAGAACTCAAATGGAAAAATACGGAGTTTCACACGCGAATTTAAAATAATAAAACTGTAGCAACAATGACACATCTTTTGGTAAAATTAGACATCTTCGAGATAAACAAACTTGAATAATATCCCATCAAAACTTTTCCTCTACATCTACCGCAACAAAACAGAGTGAAACTAAGAAGTCGCAAGTTTACATACTATAACGCAAGAGCAGCTATTAAATCGCTGACACTTTCATCTTCTTCGAATACACAAAAACCAGCTGCTCGAAACTCATTCGTCATTTAACTCACTACGCTGTAAACTTTATTCGGCAAAAATAACCAATCGGAAATTCAAATCACGCTCGCGAACAACAACACACACACACACACATACACACAAATCCTCAAAGTATATAAACACAGAAAGATTATCTCATCTCCCGAATCGCTTCCTCAATCCAACTCTTATGCTAATGCCCTCGCAACGAAATGATTCACCAAAAAAAAAGAGAGAGAGAAGAAAGAAAAAGGAGTTATTTCGGTAGTTTGTCTAATATAGACGCACCTGCACGAGCGGAAGGTCGGTCGATGAGAGATGATGGACGCAAGAGATAATGTATGGCGTTTGATATTTTCGGAATGTTTATTTACGAGTGTTGTCTTTTGTGCGCGAAAAAGTGTCTGGCGTCGGCGTCGCGTTGTCGCTTGTAGATGCGGTTTTCCCTCATTACATTATATATTTTCGTCTCGACGAACGACGACGAGTGAGACGCGTTTTTGAAGTGAGACGGTTGACGACGACGACCACGCTCATTTTGCAATTTTACGCTGCGAATAGAATTATTGTTTTACGTAATGTCTTGTTAATTTTCGTTTGTGAAATTTCGACATTAAATTACAAATTATCTATCGCGTATCTACGTATAATTTAGATTAGCGTTCGGCGTATTGAGGCTTTATTTATAACATTTCCAAAAACGATAAAATGTGGCCCAAAAGTGAAAGAGAGATAGCGAGAGATAATAATAATATCACTCGCGAGTCGTAAATGTTTACACTTGGAAATTCACTGCTTGGCTTCTATATTTAAAAAAAAAGAGCTAATAAAAGGTAGTAAACTGTCTCTCTCAGCTTTTAATTGAAGTCGTTACAGCTTAATTTTATCCAAACTTTGTGATATGTTAGCCAAACGAATTTACTTTTATACGTACAATTAAGAACTCGAATATCATAAACTCGAAACGTTAATTCAAATGGCACTTTCCAAGCGACTCGATAATTATCCATCGCTTATTCCATTACACACAAAAAAAAAAGAAGAAGCTAATTATCAAAGCAACGCGTTTTCGAAATAAAACGTTGAATAAAGATCAGCGGACAGCTATTACTTTCCGCTTTGGGGGAAGACGTATCCGCGAAATAAAAAAAAAAAAAAAGAAGAATTCGATATCGTCGGGTATAATGGAATCACAGATTTCCTGCCGAGGACAGGCACACACAGGGAGTTCGCAAGTTTTAATATCGGCCGAATAAAGTAACAGCTTGCGCCTCGATAAAATTGCCTTTGCGTGGCTGCGATCTGTATCGATATATATATAGGAACTTCAACGCGCGAGCGCGAGTCGAGGCTGAAGTTCTATTCTCGTTTTTTTTTTTTTTTTTTGAAACTACTGCTTATAAGTTTCTATTGATAGAAGACACGCGTTATACCGTTTTTATTTCAAATCCTGTTTGTCGATTTATATTACTCGCGCACGCAAACCGTTTGTTTTTTTTT
This sequence comes from Galeopsomyia nigrocyanea, assembly GCA_035047105.1. NCBI lineage: Eukaryota > Metazoa > Arthropoda > Insecta > Hymenoptera > Eulophidae > Galeopsomyia > Galeopsomyia nigrocyanea. The sequence continues at coordinate 3,867 of JAWWMK010032781.1, forward strand.
GTTTATTCCGAAGCGTATAAATACTTTCGTAACGCGGTTAAGTCGCGATGCGAGAAATAATATATGTTAAAATCGTTGAAACATAGTATGAGAGAGAAAGAGAGGAGAAAAAAGGCAGCGACACGATGATAAAGTTGCCGAGCAAGCGTTGCTTAATTACCTCGTTGGAGATAGTAAAAAGGAAATTAAATTCAGGGTTGACTGAAAAAAAGAAAAAAAGAGCGCCCGCGGCGGCAGTGATAAAGTATAAACAAACATCATCGTCAGCGCGTTTTCGGATTTGCATTTTGCGCGTGGCGTTCAATCGTAAATTTAATCGTAAAGTGTGTAAATACATACACACACACACACACACACACACACACACGAGAGAAGCGGTGAAAGGTCCTCGATTTTTTTTTCATCTCTAATAATCTTTTTTTTTGTAGCTTTGGCGAAAGTTAAAATTAGCTAGAAAGCCTATGTGTGTGTTTACATTACGCGCTTGGGTAAATTAATAAGACGTCGTTAATTCGTAGGTGTTATTACGCAAAATTGCCAGTCGGCGGCATTTGGAAACATTGAATCTCTTTGATCCTCAATTACTTCCGCCCCTATGAATAACGTACTCTCGTCGTCGTCGTCGTGCAGTTGGCAAACTTTGCCAGCTTTACTATATATTACGGCCGCGGATGACTGATCGTTTATTGCTGACACAGTGATTCTTTTTATATTTTGTCTATTTCGTTCGAGAAGCTTGTGTGAGTGTGTGTGTTTTTTTTTCGAGGAGCTTGCTGATGTCATCGAATTTTTTTCACTTGCTTGATTGAGTTTCGAAGAGCAAACTAAGTTGTTACTGCAATTATTGGTTGGAGATATGAGTGTTGTAACACTTGCTTCTCTCGTAACTTTTAGTCGGTATTTATCGCAACTTGTTATTAGAAAATTTATAAGATAATTCTAATTAAATAAGCAAAAAATAGTTGTTGTCGAGTCATAATTTGTAATCTGAATAAAACAGAAATTTGTATTTTTTTTAATAGAACGATTTCATCATAATTAAGTTATTTTTAGACACAACTTTATTCTTCTATAGAATATTATTGTTAAAACACCAATTCAAATTCAAAAAGAAACCAGAATTAGCGAGATGAAAACTTTAGTTGTAAAGTTCATCGATTGAAAATTCTATTTATACATTGATGATTGGAAATTTCCTTTGACGTTTCTCGACAATTCATTACTCTTTCGCGCAAATGAATTTGAAGTTACGAAAGTTGAAACTTCATAGATCGAAGTCAGTGTAGATACCTCATTTATCGACTCTTTCGTCGAAGTATTACATCGAAACCAATTTCAATTTCCAACAAATCATTTTGTGATTCTCCAATCAAATCGTAACCATCAACATCACAATTTCAAAACACTCCTCTCAAACATAACTTTCCCTCACAGCCGTAAATCGAAAAGCACTTTACACTCATTAAAAACCCCCCACAAGAAAAAAAAACTGGGATATCCGTCAACCTTAAAAAAAAAGTTAAAGCAGCAACAATGTTACATCTCGTCGCTAATTACCCGAGCAAACGGCCTCATTTTCGTTCTCGTCTCTTCGCATCCTGCCGTCGCTCGGCAGCAGCAGCAGCAGCAGCAGCAGCGAACCGAAAAAAGATAAACATTCCCAGACGTGCGCGCTTGCGCGTCTTTCTTACGACACGTGCAACCTCGTGATGACGCCCATACCTCGTCGTCGTCGTCGTCGTCGTCGTCGTCGATTCGCGCTATTCTCGTATATGTATATAGACGTACTATACTCTCAACGACTCTGCCAAATTACCAGCGCGTGCGTTAATCGATCTGTGTGTGTTGTACCATTAAGACTTTTATTTTGTTGATATCGAAAAGTTAAGATTACGTTTCGGTGACGTTTATCGTTCGCGATGAAATTTTTTTCTTTCTTTCGTTTGGATTTTTTTTTCTACTCGAGTTTGATCGATGATTTATTCGCGAACGATAAATTACGAATGAATTTTTTTTTTTTCATGTAAATCAAAGTTATCAAATTTTTACAGATTTTTTTTCGTAGATTTAACGTCCTCGCGTTGATGTCGAATTTAAGCATCGGAGCTTTTGCTCTAGAAAACAACACTGCGCCACGCGTCATCCACGAAAATAAACGAATACCAAATTTTTCATTATCCTCACTCTCGAGAGAGAGAGAGAACAAACTGCGAAGGAATGCGAGAGCTTTTTTCGTGATTCGCACACTTTCGCGCAAGCTCATGAATTATTCATAGAAAAAAAAATAACTTTTTGCACTATCCATTGTCTCTCTTTAAAACTTCATAACGTTTTTCCATCTTTGTTGTCACCGAGCATCGATAAACCATTTTGTTCTCTCTCGAGCTTTTTTTTTTTCTCAAACGACACGATGAAAAAAAAAAAAAAGTCAGAATGGAGCAGCATTCTCGAAGAAGAAAACACGTTGTGAATGGTTTTTTATTTTGGAAAAACGTTCGTGGCGCATCGATCGATCAATCGCTCGCACGAGCAAAGGGAAACCTCGCGGCGCGGGCATTGGTAATCCCATCCGCAGTAGCAGAGCAGTAAAGCGACATATATGTATATGTTACGTACATACACCAAGCGTCTGGCGGCTGTATATAGTGTGGCATTCACGACTGCACTGCGGCGATTTGCTCGACAATCTCCCATTCTTTTTTTTTTATCATCTTTATAATCTTTACGAAAGATCGATTTGTTTGTTTATTTGTTTGTTTTATCATCTTTCGGCGTTATTACGCGATTACGTGAGTGTTGCATCATTCGTCACGTGATTTTTTTTTCGACTTTATCTTCTATACAATCTGATTATTAAGCACACTTAATATCAATTTAACTGTTCAAACAAAAAGCACACACACCTTTATACGTAAAGATAAGCCCGAAGCTTGACTTCGACAAAGCTATCGTAGCTTCAAGTGCATCTATTGTTTAAACTTCAAAGTGCTCGCGACTCGCACGCCTATATGGCCAATTCCACAAAAAAAGTGTCTTAATTTGGCAGCGTTTTTTGAAATATTGAAAATGAGGGTACGCTCTCAATTTTAGGGGTACGCGATTCTACGGGGCATCAAAAGTTTCGTAATGCTCTTGCCCACTTTCTCCTTTCATGTGACACCCCCTTTTTTGCTTGTGACAGTGTTAAAATCACGTGAGATTTCTGGCATCGATAAAAACGAAAATCTGAGCTTTTCTGGTTTCTTGTGGTTTTTTGGATTTTAATAAGAAACGCAAAATGATAGCGTTAATTGGACTTCAGAATCGAATTCCCCGGCTCAAAATACGCCGGAAACCATATTTTATTATTTTTTTTCTACTCTAAATTTCGACCCTTGTAGGGCTCTAAAAACACACACAATTGATTGAACATGCCAGATTTGCCATTTTATTAGTTTTTTTTTACTTTTTATGCATTGTTGTAGTTTAAAAAGTTCTACAAACGTCGGAATTTCGAGTAGAAAAAAAAACAAAATATGGTTATCGATGTCTTTTGAGGTGTAGAACTTTTTTCATTTTTTGTCAAATTCCAAAAAAAACTATGGATTTAGTGTATTATTTTTTGACCGTTTCAAGACTTCTAAGTCCAAAAATAAAACACAAGATTACGCGGCGTGGGGCACTAGTGTTTTTAGGTTCTATTAGTGTTGTAGATTGAGAAAATATAATAATTTCGAGCGTAACCCCGAGTTTTTAATTTGCCAAAACCCGAACGAAGTTATGGCAGTTTTTTTTTGTGGAATTGGCCATATATATATACCCGCACACATACACATACACACACACACAGAGTCGCTGGTCAATATTTAGTTCCTTCATTCATCGTCCTTCGCGGCTAATTATATCCCAGTCTATAGCAAAAAGCTTCAAACAAACTTTCCGCGCTCGCCGCAACAAAAAAAAATATTCTCCCGACAGACGCAGATCGATACTCGGTAGTGCTTGCAAGCTCTCTCTCTTTCGCGTGTAGTGTTTATCGGTCCACCTGATGTGCCGATGACGTCATACACATAGCGAACGAGAGAGAGAGAGAGAGAGACTAAAAGGTTGAACGACCTTTATCTAGCCGCTGCCGACAACGGCGACGAGCGGGACGCCGTGGCGCGTGTAGCGAGAGCTCGTTAAATTCCGCTTTCCAATGCGCCGTCGCTTCTTCTCGTCGGCTGTGTATATGTGTGTGTGTGTGTGTGTGTGTGTAACGCAGCCCCCGAGGGACTTTGCAAGCTTTTGTTTACAAATGCAACCGAGTCTATGTATGTTATGTATCTGTTGTGTGAGATGCTCTCAGCGAGATGGGATGGGTTAATTAACACGGTTATACGTTATGATTAAATGAAGAAAAAAAAACGAGATGTTAACAATATTTTTTTTTATCAATCTAAAGAATCGATACTTTTTTTTTTTGACTTTCTTTCGTTTGAATTATTCATCTGTGACGAATGGAAAAAAAAATAGCAGAAGTCTTATACAATTTACAATGTTCTTCGGACAAAGTGCCCTGCCGACTGTTTTAACTTTGTTCGCTGCTGCTGCTATTTGCCAAGCGTGTAATTCTCCAGGTCAACGCTTTGCGTTTGTGTGTGAGTGTATGTGTATGTGTTTGTTGCCCACGGCTGGCGTCCGTGCGCAAGATAAATTAAATGCGCGCAGGACTATCTATACTATACAGCAAACTCTCTCTCTTGCAGTAGAATTTATTTTTATTTCTTTCCACTTTTGCCTTGTGTGAACGATTCGAGGCATATTGTATCGCTCTGTTTTATGCTAATGAAAAATTTGTTAATCAAAGATTTTTTTATTTATTGTTACAGATAACGCCATGCAATACACCAGCGACGCCACCGAATTTCCCGGATGCTTTGCTGGCCTTCTCGAAAATGTCGGCGGGCGAGAAAACGCCCTCGGGTAAGTGTCTCTTTCTCTCGCGGCTTAATTAAAAACCCGCAAGCTCTCTTTGACTGTTCTCCGCTATCTCTCTCTCTTTCCGCACGCGCACTGTGCGACAAATTACATTCGGAGCACCGTGATGTGTGACGACTTTCTTCTTGATTCTCGAGACACACACGTGTTGGCATTTCGAGTATTTTCTTTATTTTTTTTTTTCGTTTTTAAACAAAAAGCCAGGGAGGAATGTAAATTTACGTCGATTATCGTTCGCTCGAGAGATATGAATGAAAAAAAAAAAAACAAAATTAATACACGTCCGTGAACAATTAAGGTGTGAGTGTGTGTGTTGTGGGTAAATGTCAAGGCTTTCATCCCCCTTTAGAATGGCGCGACGCAGACTCCGTAGGCAAATTTCAAGCATCGATCGCAAACGTTACTCTCCCTCCTCCTCCTCCTCATCCCCCGACGAAAGAGCAGGAGAGAGAGAGAGAGAAAAAAAACATTCTCTCTTGGGTTTATCGGCGGCACGTGCGCTCGGCGTGGCTTGTACGATGATATACACTGTATTATACCTGCCTCTGCCTGCTGTCCGTCGTATACGCTTTGATTGCCATATATATACACATACACCTGGAAAGCTTCTTCTTTTATTTTTCATACTTTCGTCGTGATTGAAATTTCTTTTTTTCTTTTCTGTCGACGGTTTGGTTTGATGGATTTTTCGTTAAGGGGAAATTGCTTGGTTGCTCGATTTGATGGCAGGAGTTACCAAAGTTGAAAAAGTGATTGGTGATGACTTGAATATTCTTTTTTTTATTATTATTATTATCGAGAGTTATTACGCAATACGTGTGAAATACCATATGTTTAATATCGGAAAAATTTCAAACAAACACGCGCATTTTTTTTGTTGGATCGAACGAACGAAAATAACAAAAAAAAATCAACAAAAATCCCATTAAATGCCTCGAGCACACTCGTACTATTCGCACGCGCGCGTGTGTGTATAAAAATGTCAGGTCGTGTGAAAACAAAAGCTATAAATAGTTTGGGAACGAAGCTTCGAGAGGAAGTGACAGGTGTATATTTAAAAAAAAAAAGAAAATAAAGTCGCGTGTGTCAGTTGACCTACGACGACGCCCCCACAACATCATTCGTGTTATGCAACGGCGCGTGTGTTTTTTCACGCGATAAGAAAAAAAAAACCAGATTGTTGACCTCTTTTTTTGTTTCTTTTCTAAAAGTTGACCGATCCTCTCGATTTTTTTTTTATCTTTACACTGTGAGAAAAGCAATCATTCCGTTTCACTGCCCGTTGTATCGATTTTTTTTTCGACGTTATTACAGTCATTTGCCAACTTGTCAAAAAGTTGCTTACCCGCACTCCGTCGTAAAAAAAAAATGCATAAGTAAACTGGGAAGATCAAATAAGAGAGAGGGCTATAGGAAAAATATCAGCCGCGAAACTTGCGAAAACTCGCTTCCTTTGGAAGAAAACTTTCCGCTTGCGACGGCTTGTTAACGGATCCTTCGCTTGACTTTAATCCGAGCTTATACCCTCTCCTCCTCCTCCTCCTCCTACTCTTCTTCTTTTTTTCACTTCCGTCTGCTTTTTTTTTAACTTTCCAAAGCTGACTTTGCCTTAATCAGCGTTATTATTCGAATTGGACAGCTTCTTTTATGCTACTTTGTACGCTGCTATGATAGCAGTCGAGTGTAATTGTTTTCGGTTCATTATTTTTTTTTTTAATGAAGCGTGTTTTTATTGAAAACTCGAATTATATTTCTACGAACGGATTATTCTAATTTATACTTGAGCTTTATACTCTATCAATAAAATAAAGTTGAGCAATACATTAGCAAGATACGCTTATCAATAAAGGGATAAAAATATTGATTAATTTCCGGTTCGGATAAAACCGTCTTTTTTACGTATATTTTCCAAGTCACTCAAAATAATACACCGAAAAACAAAATAATATTTTTTCTTGTTGCATTCTCTTCAGGTATGTCACCCAGTCAAAACGGTCTTCAGCATTTGGGCCAACAAGGCGGCGCAGCCTCGGCGGCGCAACGGTGTAGCAGCGGTCACGCGCAGCATCATCATCATCACCTGAATCACCTGAATCACTCGCCAGCGGCGACGGCGGCGACAGCGGCGCATCATCATCATCATCACCACCATCATCATCAACAGCAATTCGAGCCTCAGAGATAAGAGAGCGCGCGCATCGCGCGTCTCTGCGGTGTACACATTCTTTTTTTAGTTCCTCGGAGAGCCGATTAACAATGCAAATTGCAATTGTACACAATATAAACGCGTATACCGACAGACGGACGGACACTTATATATATATATATATATATACAATATTGTACACGATGCTCACATATCTTCCGTAGCTTCCGTTTTTTTTTTCTTTTCCTCTTTATACGTTACTTTCTTTTTCCTGTGCTACTGCTGCTGACGACGATGAGTTTGTGTGTGTATGCGTGTAAACGCTGACTCGCGATCGAGGTGGAAGGAAAGAGCGTCGGAGCTCAATGCAATGTTTCTTTCAATTTTTTTTTAAGTGTGTTTTATTGTACCGTTTTTGACGATTCGAGTGTTAAAACTATGTATAGCTGTACGTAAAACTTCCACTTCGACGACCAAAAACAAAACAAACAAAAAATAAGCTTGGACGATGTTGAGTCCTCGATATATAGACAACGAGCTCTGTGTGTGCGTGATGTGTGATCGCTCCTCGATGTTCGACGAGGTAGCGATGAAACCTGTAATACTATTGTTTTTTTTTATCAAACGAGCAGCTAAACAGCCCTTTCGAAAAGAACGAGGAAGAAGAAAACCAGATAATATACCTTATCTGAATATTTTTTTCTTTTTCGTACGAAAGAGGATTTTATAGCTAAAAAAAAGAAAGGGAGGGACAGGAGGCGTCGAGCGCGAAAAACAGTACAAAACTAATAACAAGAGTTTAAGATGGCTCGCACGCGAAAAAAAAAACGTGTGTTGTGCAGACCCGCGATCCTTTTTTTTCTTTTCTGTACATAGTATATACGCTGGTGTCTGACTTATGGAATTTCATGTGTAATCTACGTGTATAAAACAAAAACAAAACTGAAACTTTGTCTCTTCGACGTTATAATGATGTTGCTGACGATGTTACTCGTGCACGCTGAGTGTCGACACTTTTTTTTTTGTTGGAAAATCGACGTAGGGGGTGACGCATTTATTTTGTTAATAATTATATAGCGCTCAAGCGACTTTTACGCTGGAAGCGTATACATGAACGATTTGACGAAAAAAAAAGAAAGATGTTATTTTCCTATAACACGATGTGGAAAAAGAAGCGTATATATAGCTCTCTGGGCAGTTTGGACTTGAAATTAGAATGGGTGGTGATGACGGAAGCACCTCACTCTCTCGTAGATACACACAAATACACCCACAAATCAATAAATGTACATACATAAAAAGATGCACGCGTCAGCGTGACGTTCGTCAGGAAGTGTAAGTGTCGTTGCGTTCAATGAAAACAAAAAATATCCAACGTTGATGTTACTCGTCGTAAGTGTTATAAACAAAAAATGATTAACAAGTGTCCACGTGTGTGTTTCCCCCTTCAAAAAAAAAATGAAGATGGCCAAAAAGCAAAAAAGAAAAAAGCGCATCGACTGAACGGGCGGGAAAAAAAGAAGTTGAGAGAGTAGCCCAGTTGCCCTTGACCCTCTGGCGCGCACGTGCAAGTCGCTGCCCCGCGCAGAATGAGAGATTAAAGTACTGCCTTCGTATTTTTCTTTCTCTTCACCTTTAATGTCTACCTTTTTATCGATATTAACGAGCGTCCCTGTCCCTCCGTGAATCTTGTGATCACCCCCTCATCCCTATATACCAATCCGCCACACAATTAACGACCGAGCAATATCGCGAAAGACTTTAAGTATGTATGTACAATCGCACAAATTTGCGCTTTTTTTTATTTGCCCGTAGTTGCGCCAAACCAAAACGAAATTTCTATATTTGGGAATTGAGTTCGTTATTTATTTTTTTTTTTTTTCGTGACTCGTCGAGAACGTAACAAAAGGGATTTAAAAAAAAACAATGAAAGTTTTGTTTCGACAATTGTGTGCTGTATATAATAGAAATGCTGTACCTTGGAAAACAAACTGTACATTAGTTCGTATATAACAAAGTGGAAAAATATATATAGGATATAGTTTGTATTTAAACGCGATATTATTCAGTCGGTAATGGATGTCATGAGAAAACAAAAAAACAGTTTTACAATGTAGACTTTTAACTTGAAAGTCAAAGTTTTTTGACGATTATCAATGTGTATAAACCAAGAAAAAAAAATTGTGAAAGTCAAAAAAACTACATCTGTATATCGTCTAGTAAAGCGGATAATTTAACGATTTTTTAAGTTAGAGAATCATGATAACAGAATATCTAAATATTCGATATTTTTGTATTTGTTAGACAAGTTTTTGAATTGTTCCGATGTTATTTATAGAAAGAAAAAAAAACAACGATTTCTTCTTCATCTCTTTTTCAATTTTTCCTTTCGTGCTTAAGTGTATATGTAAGAGAGCCGCATGAGTAGTGTAAAAATGAAGACGAAGTAAACACTTGTTAAGGATAGTACAGATAAGGTAAAGTATCCTATTATGAAACGCTCGAAAAGGTGGCTCCTATTATGAAACAGTTGCAAAAAATTCGATTTA
>JAWWMK010032792.1:0-13519 GCA_035047105.1 Galeopsomyia nigrocyanea
TCAAAAAATTCGTTCGTAGTAAAAAGTTATGACCATTTGATAACTTGGTGGCGGTATTAGGTACTCGTACCTTATATCAGGGTTTACATTGATTCATTTTAATTCAATTTTTTAAAATATTCAATTCAAGTTTTCTACCTCTACCGTTACTTCTAATTCAGAAATGCGTAAATCAATTTTACTCAAATCTCGGAACGTATTCGCAGATATAATGCTGGTAATAATGATCAGTTCAATTACAAATACTTACAAACAAAGCTATATGTCAAAGAGAAATTATTTAACTCGAACCTATTCTCCGTCAACTTGCGACATGGTATAACAATAGCAACTTCGCACGAAACTCGAATAGAAACTACAACCAAGCGAGATTTGCAACTCTAGTACAGTTGCTCTGTAATACCTATACGTACATACACACACGCGATCACATATCGACGGAAGAACAGAGAACTCATGCGAGCGGCAGGCAAAGAAAAAAAAGAGTAAAAGAAAATGAAAGAGCGCGCGCAATGTCGCGCACCTGTGCCTTCGCACAGCAGAGAGAGAAAAAGAACGCCAGCGTCGGTGCTTTACATACATTTCACTCTACAGCAGCAGCAGCAGCGGCAACTTTTCAATTTACTTAGCTCTTTGAGGCACGAAATTTCGCAGCAACACGGCGCGGTGCGGCAAACACACACACACATACACTGTCGCCGCGACGACTGCAAATTGCGCGAAATGACTGCGAGAGAGAAAAGAGTAGTACACTGCACTTTCCTTTTTTTGCAAGTCTTTTCTTGTGTAGCGCTGCAGCGGCGGCGGTAGCGGCGTGTGTGTTGCCCGTTAGTATAGACCCTCCACCGGAGATTCATTTGACTTAGCCTGGGAAAATAACGTTTTTTTTTATTTTTTCGTCGAAAGACCGCTGTTGCGAGAGAAAGAGAGCTGTTTGTTTAGAGCTGACTTTATGTTTTTCTTTTCTTTTCTTCAGCAGCATGCTAATGAGTCGTTTAGGTGTGTGAGCGGAAAAGTTTCGTTGATAAGGTTTATTTTTGTCTTTACTTTAATTAGCTACAGCTGCGGAATACGGTGTTGTCTGACAATACGTCAATTTTTCTACTTAAACTGAAAAAAAATTTGTGCTACTTATTTTTTTTTTTTTTTGGGCGGAAAACACAAGAAGTTGTTCATACTTTATAGTCATTATTTCAATGCTTGATAATTATTTAAATTAGATAATTATTTTAATAGTGCATTAGTAATACAATAATTAAAAACTTTAATTTAGTGAAAAAAAATAGTCCGGCTAAAATCGGTATACCTCTAATTGTAAATGTCATACAGTTTCTAATTACTCAAATGTACATCTAAAATAATGAAATAACGAGAAAATAATGACTCATTGGATGCAAACAACTGTGTATATCAGGAAACATAGAGTAACTCGCTCGGCAAGAAAACATCAAAGCTAATCAAAACGTAAGCATTTGACACAAGCAAACGTCATAATTAGCTTAATTACGTCACATCAAGGCAAAAAGCCTTACGCACACACATAATTTCCCTTTGCTTACAGCAATAAAGCCGTAAGGTTACATCCATCGTAGGAGGAGGTGGAGGAGGCGTTGCTCCGAAAGAAAAAGAAAAGCGGACATTAGCGCGCGTGCTCGTAGGTCATTACGCGCTGCAACAGCAGCAGCAGCAGCAGCACACGAGGGAGGAGGATAGCAAAGCGGCTTGAGTAATGGATGATTCGCGCGAGCGAGCGACTGTTTGCCGCTGCTGACTTTATATTAGCGTAATTATTATCATTCGGTCGCGGACGGACGTGGCAGTATACGCGGCGTTGACAGCTGACTGATGCTTATAATGCCGCCGCGGAAGCTTAATGATGGGGACATGCGTGGAGAGAGAGAAAAAAAGTTCACGCTCGAGCTCGCTTTTAAATTTTAGATTGTGCTCTCTCTCGCATGCTCGCGCTCGCTTCGCGCAGAGACTCGATGATTTGAGGTCTGCGTGAAATGCGGTATTGCCTGTAGTAGTATACGCGAAGCCGCTTATCACTTGTGATCTCATGCGGACACTGTGTAAGCACTGACTGTTGTAGAGGAAATTTTTTTTTCTTTTTTTTTTCAAGCGCATGGCGAATTTGATGGTGTGTTGCGGCGATGATTATACGCCTCGCGATGTAATTCTATTGAATATATAGCATATTGATTGAGCTGTAGATAGGAAGTGTATGGATGGTTAAAAATTCATTGTAAATTTTTATGGGGGGAACGTGTGCGTTTGAAGCGATGTAATTCTATTGTTTCGTTCTTAATTTGAATCGTTTGAATTATAATATAGATGGCGGAAAAAAGTTTGAAAAGTTAACGAAAAAGTGTAATCAGATTGAAATAAAGCACTTGTATACAGGATGAATTAGTTGATGGGCTTATAAAATGAAAATTATTATTAAAGAAATTTCGAAAAATTATGTGCGGTTTGAATGTGAAAAGAAACTTTTCGAAGCATATAATAAAGGATTCCATCTTAATAAAAGCATCTAGTGAAATATAAACATAGTGATAAAACCTTTTACCTATATAACACGCCAGCGTCAGCAATGTGACGTTCAAAGTGAAGGAGGGAAAAAAAGCACATCTGAAGTCGTCACATGCCAGCGCAGCCGCTAGAAGAAACCAATATCAGAGCCGACGACGACGTTGGCTGTCGTCGGAGAAAAATATATACGCGAATCGGAGGTAGAAAAAACTAGCGAAAAGACGGAGATTGAGTGGACGCGAATTTATCATGGATCTCTCTCTTTCTCGATCGAGCAGAGAGTACAAGAGAGAAAGAGGAGGGGGGAAAAAAGAAGAGAATGGAGGGAAGGTGATTAGCGCGAGCGAAATAAAAAGGGCTTCGCGCTTTGCACGAGGATGAATTTCCATTCGAGGCTTTGAAATTGAAATCGACGGGCGTCGAGTGGATTTTAAATTTCGTCGGTAGGGGGGTTTTCCCCTACTCTCTCTTTCTCTCTCTTTTTTTTTGCTCGTGCACTCGCGGAGATTAATCTGGTCGCGGACGTTTTGCTCTTTCTGTTCGAGTGGTAATGGAACGTTGCTGAATGGCCGCGTGGGTTTTTAATACTCCGTGTAATACTATTGGAGTTTATCAATATTAATGCACGTGAAGATATAGATTTTTTTATGCATTTGCATCAATTATTAAAGTCAAAGTAATTACTATTTCATATATAAATTTCTTGCTAAAATTTTTATTTTGTGTTAAATTACAGTGACAAATTAATATTTAACATTACAAATTACCAGATGTATATTAATATTTATTATAATACTATATTTTTGGATGGTCCGATTATTTTTTCATGAATAAATTAAATTTTTATTTCCGATGTGCAGTATCCTGACACCAGATGGCAGTCCAATTCTCATTTTAATATATGAAAAAGAAGTCTAATAATAATAATAACGCTAGTACCATGAAAATATGTTTGATATGTGTAATTTATCTACAATCTTGAATCCGGAGGTTATTTAAAAGGATAACATAAATTATATTTTGACTGTAAATTGACCATTACATTCTACTCCTGTAATATTTATTGTGCGAGAGTAAAAGAATAATGACTAAAAAAAACTATTGAAAAAGCGAACATTAGATTTAATAAAAACGTCCCATTCATCATATATAGCATCAAAAAAAAAAAAAAAAAGAATAAAATCCGAGCTATATGACAAAGTGTTTGAAAAGTAGTTAGATCACTGCTAAATATGCAATTTACTTTACGGAGTGAAAGGCACGAGTACTATGTCAACATCGCTTCGAACATAAAGTCATTAAGCTAACGGTCCGTACTTTTCCTCAAGACGTCGTCGCTACTCGGCGCTCCTCGAAAATTTTAAATAAACACCATAATGAAAGCCCTCGTCCGCGCGCCGAAACGAATAAGAAGAGAAAAAAAAAGAGAGGAGAAGCAAAACATGCAGCAGCAGCTTCAAGGCTCCTCTCTTCATTCTTTCGTCTTTTTTTTTTGCTCCTCTCTCGGACATTAATCATCGGGCAATCCGATCAAGATTCAATCCTCGCGTTGGCGCGTGATACTTCATATTGACACAAGGAGCCGCGTGCTCGTTCATCATCTCAACACTTTTCACGTCTATACCCGCGCGCTGCGGACAAAGTATCATACGAACTGCCGCGCGATTAAGTTAATTGGGACAGAGAGCCGATCGCGCCTTGCACACTCGATGTTTTGCACTGCAACACGTGTATGTCCGTGCGCGCTCAATTATTCCGTTTTCTCGAGTGAATGCTGATTTAACGGTGCCGCCGTGGCCGCGCGCAATTTTTCGTCTGACTTGGCCGAGTAATGACGCGAGATTTTTTTTTTTACTTTTTGTTTGGAATTCCGTGATCGTTATTTTTGAGATCTGGGTCAAGTTGATACAAGCGATTGAATGGATTTTGCAGATTGTTATTTCCTTTTGGATTCTTGAAATACACAAAAAGAAACGGTTTTTTTGTTGTTGTGTGCGTTTAAGTAGTAATAGATATGTATGGTCAGACATGTCTATTTTTCTTAGCACAAGTGCCGTTTTTTTTTTGTATTTTGTAGTTAATAATTTCACAAGTAGGTGGATCTTGTGTAATATTTACTTTTTACAGAAATGATGACTGTTTTATATAATATAAGAATAGTGCGTATCATAGTGAAACACTGTAAGTTTAGCGCAAGGCTTATTCCAACTTAAGATGGAAGAAGAGCAATCATCTGTTTAAATATAATAAATATTTTAAGTACAAAGTCCTTTGCAACCTCTAAAGTACAAATATTTGATTAGTTTGAAATTAAACCATCAAGGGGTGTCTTCAGCACAGTGCAACGCTACTAAATTAACAATCTAAGTACATTGAATATGTTATGACCACATAATAATGTTCGCTGTAGATTACATCCATACGAGTATAAATAATAAATCTATTCCTCCACAAAATCATAATTTATGCGTTGATCTTTGCTTATATAGCTCACAACTCTTCTTTCTTTCACTTCAAAAACCAAAAAGTACAGAAAAGATCTTTCCTCGCCTCAACAACACGATAGAATCTCCCATTTCAGTCTCGAAACATATCTACACAAAAGCAAAAAGATCCGCGTCTGGCGGCATTGCTGAAGGGTTAATTGTTTATTGCTCGGCCACCGCGAGGTGGTAGGAGGGGGGGTTAATTACCACAGATGGCGTAGATTACCCTTCCGCTTAAACGGCTCGCTTGCCCGTAATCGACCGAGCTTCCCACTCCCTGTACTCTAGTTTGCGCGTGACAGATATATCCACCGCCAAAGAGAGAGAGAGAGAGATAGAGTACGATAATTGCCTTTTCCTTTCTCGCGAGCGCGCGTTCGCTATACAAGTATTTCTCCCTCTGTGCGTGTTTAAGTTTTTTTTTTTGCTTGGATGATTGTTCTACGGTTAATTAACCGAGAATGTGCGGAAAAAGTGTGTCGTTTTTGTGGGTAGTATGCCGATTGAGCGTTTATTTATGGTCGGACGGAGTGCAAATTTTTCGTTGATGCGGTGCATTGTACACTTCAATTAACTGAATTTGAAGTATAATCAATGTCGATATACATCGCGTTTGAACGGCGAAATTGATAGTTAATATATTAGAGACACATTAGAGATCGCAAGGGATAATTAATTGTTAAACGCGTGGCGTGCAGTTACACTAAATTTGTTGAATATCACATCGTAAGCGCACGGATAATTACACGACGGCAATCCGCGCTGGGCAAATCAATAACGCAATCAACATACGCAGCTGCTTGAACATTGCCACTAAATAAATTACATTATATCGGAATGCTGCGTGGATATTATAGGCAGGTACAGAGAGAGAGAGAGCGATTGTGCGATCGAGGTATTAATCCCGTTTGCCCCATGGCCTATTGCTCAGCCAGTAGTGCTCGCATTCCGTATAATGGCCCTAACAGTTGCAATTATCGACGAGGCTTTGCACGGCAGCTTATGAGATCAAACTAAGGGTCATTAATGTCATCATTGACTGCGGCTGCGCGTGGCAAGCATCTCTCGTAGATCAAATTTGGCGATTCACACGAGCGTTCGCTCGCTCGCTCGCTCGCTCTCACGACCGCAGACCTGCTCGCGGTATAAAGCGAGAGGTGCTTACTGCTGCTATAATATTCAATGAACGGCATTACCAAACTGTCTGCTGTGTATATATTATATACGATGAAATGCCACTTGCACACTTTGGATAACAATTGGCTGATATTGTGGGCGAATTTTCGTTTTAGTTGTGTATAGATGTGGATTTATTGCGTTGCTCGTACAGTGAGATATATACATATTTTTTATTGAGGTTTCGTTAGGTGTCTGTGAATGTTCAACAGTGCATTATTGCAGTATTGTTGAACAAAACAAAGCTTTTAATTATGATATCTCAATTTGAACGTTATACTGTCATAAATCATGGTGAAGAAATTTTTCTATTCGTCGAGAGAAAAATTCGGAATCCATCTATTGGGCATATGCTACATCAAATGGAAATTCCATTGGGGCAAGTCAATCGTATATTTATCCTGTGATTCAAAAGACTAACAATCATTGAAAACAATTAGTACGAAGGGTAAATAAATTCACCACTTTTTCAGAGCAGAAAAATTCGCCATAAAAATAGCGGACAAACTTTATCACTCGCCCATAAAAATTTTCAACAGTCATCGAATAAATAGCAGAAACGGCAGAGACATCAACTAGAAACAAATCAACCGAATCCCCGTACACGCACCGCGTGTATATATACGCAGCAACGTGTCCCGTATAGCTTTGGAGCGCAAACAAGCCTATTCGCAAGCCCCCAAAACGCATCATAATTATCACGCTTGCATTTGCGCGTATGTATACATATATAACGTACACGTGCTATATACCGCGCAGTGATGGCGGCATCGGATAGACACACGGAGCGTTGCTGCTGCTGCTGCCTGCCTGCCTGCTGCTCTCTTCGGGAATATATATTGGATAGCTGGAAGCGCGCGCGCGACGCTAACTCATCGTTATCGCGAAACGTTCAGCCGTTATTTTGTCCTGTGGCTTGGGTTTGTGTGCGTACCATCCCCCTAACCCCCCCCCCCCCCCCCTCTCTTGTCACACAGCTGGTAGAGCATAGAGCGAGAGACCGAGAGAGCGATGACGGCTTCTGTTTGCGCTGTGGAATGTGCGTGCCACTGCCAATGGAAAGGGGATTTTCAGGGCTAACGTGCGTTTCGAGGGATATATTTTTCGGCGGTTTATTGATTCCGAGGGGTGAGACTCTCTCTCTCTTTCTCTCTCTCTCTCTCTCTCTCTCTCGCTCTCTCGCGCTAATCTGCAGTCATCGTGTGTTTTTTTATAGCCATGTGTGCGTGTTGCTATATACTGTTAGAGGGGGAGACGCGACACGATCGAACTTGATTTTTTTTTGTGTAGTGTTGGCTGACTGTTACGCATTTGATACGATGCGATTTTTTCGTTCGTTCGGCTTTTTTTTTCTCTCTCGTGTTCGATGCGATGGATCAGCGAAAAATCGTGGAATACATTTGAATTGATTTGACGGGATGATCGATGTTTTGTGGGGAAGGGGGCGTATATTACAATTAGATAATTATTCGAGTTGAAGAGAATCGTAAATTGAATGAATGTAACGTACAAGAGTTTGAAGATTAGAAAAATTTGTATTTTGTGAAGATTGATTCTATTGTATAATAGTACGGTTTAGAGATACTAGATGGTGGTAAAGTTATAATTTTCAAAGAATAAAAATTCGATTCTACTATAATAAAATAATCTTTATTTAGATGTATTTTATACGTATACTTGACTTATGCATTACCATTGCATCGTTGGTCATGTTGTCGAAAATCGAAGACTCTTAATTATTTCAGTTTCGTAATAAAATCTTCACATGAACATCATTGAAATAAAATCACACTTTAAATCTCATCCTCTATATTCCGATCGAAAATACGAGCTATAGGTACCTACAATTGAAAAATCGACAACATCCTTTGAAATTTAAATTATGGATCATAAGTCACGAACACACACGTTGAAAAATCCATTAACCCCATACTAAGGCACAGAGCTCATTACTCTTATTCGGACAATTAATTCAACACCTCGACACGATCGAAAAATCAGCAGTAGCGGAGCATCGAGTCAACAAGGCCTCCCCCCTTTCTATAACGCCACGCGCTAGCACATATACATATACACAGACACAAACACAGAAGCGCACCCCATACATAGCTGCTCGACTTAACAATACACAGAGACTCTCTCTCTCTCTCTCTCTCTCTCTCTATCTCTCACTCACCCCAACAGTGGCAGCGACTACTGTACGAGGACGAGGTGCAGCGAAGCGTGTGGGGCGCATATGCGCGCGGCAGATGCGCGGTTAATTCCCAGTCAAATTTCATTACTTGACTGCGTCGAGCCAGCGCACAAGCGAGATGGCTCATCCTCTCTCTCGCCCTCCCTATACACCAAATCCCGCTGGCGGCGGCAGGAGACATTATTGTTGCGCTCTCTGTCCATTGTCGGCCCGTTAAATGGGAAGAGAACTAGGGAGGCGCGAGAGCTATTATTAATGATCCCCCATACACATACACACACACATTTATGCACACATGTGTACGTGTGTGCTCGATGGATCATTTCAAATCGCTTTTTCAGCGGTTACCGTGATTGAGAGGATTTTTCACGGGCTTTTTGCCATGATGACGAAAAAAATGGAATTTTTTTTTCTCTTTTTTTTTGGTATAGGTATATTGCGGAGAACAGATGGGTCTAGTGTTTGCTTCTCAAATACGATGCAGGGTATCATGGCTTTTTTTAATATCTTCTTAGATATATTTTTTTTTTGTATTTTGTTTGACGACTAATATTTGCCTTGGGAGATCTCGTGTTTGCCTGACTTGGAGCTTGAAAATGTAAGATAAAAATGTATACCTCTTCAGAATTCGGTCCTACTTTGAATATTTAGTAGTTCTATATAATCTACTTGCTTGAAGAAGTTTTTGACTTTCTTTTTTTTATGACTTATTTGGTGTTATAAATTAGAAGATTAATATTTTGAATGGATTTATATATTTTAGATAACTCTAATTGTAAGTTATAACTGTTCCACTTGATAAATCACTATTAATATTTTCAAATTTTACCGTAGCTCACATATCGCCAAAGATAGCAAAATAGTTGTGATCTACTTAATAGGATGAGATTATTTGGGTAATTATGTAGATATTTATCGTTATAATGTCACTTCATGCCACTAGATGGTACATAAAATCGCTACGTATATTTGAAAAAATCTTTGTTTTCAACAAAACACCTTGAAGTTGTACTGGTTGTGAGAAAAATTTAGCTTTCACAAAACCGCTTCCTTTGTCTTGACTTATAACATTCCAGATTGAAAATGATATTAATGAAAAATGAACAATTATGTTCTAAATCTAGTCGCCATAAGTAAACAACAGCACGACTGTCGACAAAAAAAATCAGTGACTATATATCCTCCGTTGAAAAACTAATATAAACAGCTTGAAAAGCAATCTAATTAACAAAGTATTACACGGCAAATCAGCAAAGCATCTACTTTTAAACTAATTACCGCGACAAAAGAGCATTTCGGTTGGGCTGTCGTTAACCCCGCATTTAAAAGTAAAACACGAGGAGTCCGAGAGAGAAAGAGAGAGAGAGAGAGAGAGTCTAATTGCTCGTTTGCCAACAAAGTTTCTTATCTCTGAAGCCGGAGATTTCTTTAACGTCTCTTGCGAGTCGAGCGCAGAGTTCGCCAGCTGCTTTTTCGACGACGACGACGAGCAACGACGAAGAAAACTGGAAGTAGGTTATCTCGAGAGTGAGATGCGTTTATTATTGTTTTACAAACCTACAGCTATCAATGGCGACACAGTGTCGAAACTTTCCAGCTGCTGACGTTTTCTCGTGTACTTTGATAACTTTAATTGGAATTCTCGGGCAAATTAAACTCCAAAGTTTTAACGTTACGAGGATGATAAAATAACACTTTATATATAAATATATAACAGTCTTATCGTAGTAGTATTTGTTTTTTTTTATTACGTATGTTTTATGTACATCGTTTTATCGGTGATATTATACGTGCACCTTACATTAGAAAGAAGTGGTTTTTAATTTAGAAATTGCCATTTTTCAACAGTTGAAATATTGATCATCACGAACAGTCGAGAAACAGTGCTATCAGTTTGTAGAAACTCGTAAAAGCATTAGTTATTATTGATCTTACAAAGTCATGCCAGAATATCTAACTAAAGGCAATCCAATTATATTTACTCAACGTGAAATCTCCGAGAGATGAATATAATAAATTTGTAATTCAAATGGTTATTTTAACACGGAAATCTCTTTCGAAACTGTTCGCGCAATGTATAAAATTAATCTGGGTCGTCGATTTAATTATACTCCGGGTTATAAAATTATATTTGCGGAGTAATAATTTTAGCTCGCGATATTTCCATTCGAACTAATGCATTTTCAATTATAATATCACGTTTCATCGTTCGTTAATTCGATTACACGTAAAAAAAAAAGATCCTTTTCGAAGAGAGATGTCACACCAACGTATCCATTTCAATCCCGTAAAAAAGAGAGAGAACCCAACTATAACGCGCTTCAAACAATCGATCAATCATAAAAAAAAAAAGAAAGAAAGAAGAAGCAAAGAGAAACCCTTACTAGCATAACAAACGATAGGCCCCCGTTCTCGGTAATTCGTCAATCGTCCAGAAAGAAAGAGAGAGGAAAAAAAACTTTCGAAAAGAGCAAGCGTGACAAATGCTATACACTCGATACATTACGCGAGGCGCACATCTGTCCCACATGGCAAAAAAAAAAAAAAAAAAAAGAAAAAAAAAGAGAGAGAGAGGAAGGAAAGAAAGGCGCTCGAGCGGATCAACAGCATTGCAGGCTGATAATTAGACGTGCCTCGTCCTTTTTCACTCCCCTTTCTTTATAGTACATACAAGAGACCAAAAAACGTCGAGCGAGTGTATATAACCGATGCAAGAAGCTTGCCGACATACTTGCACGCGCGCGTAACGCCGCGTCTTATCGCGCCTCATCGCCACCGTGCGCGCGCGTGAGGCAGGCGTCACCCTTCGGTACTCACGCGAACGCTTCTTTTTCGCTGGCTGGCTTATAGCCTGCCAACCTGGTCATTAGCGGCTTTACACTCCACGCGTCGTGTGCGTGCTATAGTCGGTTTTCGGTAACTGATGTGTCGCGTTTTCTTTTCATTTTTTTGTTTTTTTTTGTTTCAGAGGGGATTGAGGGTGTGGTACTTGTTGAGTGGTTATATATACTTTGTTTTTTTTTTTTTTTGGAAATGCATTTTCAAGTTATCGTATGAAGGCGATTTTTATGGATATTTTTTTTTATATTGTTGCGACGTGATGATAAACTTCGTTGCTGAATTTTCCTAAATGAATTTTCATAGATAGAACACTATACTAACCCGCTTATAGTCTGTTATTGTGGTAATTTTAGTACATTTTTACCACCAGATGAGAGGTAATTTTACAGATACGAAATAATGTAGCTAATAGTACTTATAATTGTTAGTGGTTAAAATGCATATTTTTTAAATATTATTCATTGTATAATGATTCAACTAATTTCTTAAATGTATGTCCGGAAGAGTCATTTGCTATACATTTCTTGTTAACGTTTGTTACATGGAATAACATCCCGATTACTGTTATACGACTCAAATCTCAATTTATGCCAAAAATATATGATTCAACTATTCAATTTAATTGACAGTAAAAATATGATAATAAACGGAAGCTCGCGTAACATTTTCTTTTTCTAAACACGGAATCTTCACAATGGCGTGCCCTTATATTTAAATGATATGGGTATATAAATTGGCATAATTAACGTCAAGCTTTTTATAAACAAAGAAAACATAAATAACGCTTATAATCCAGGGAAATCTGACTTCCTGCAATATTACATTTCTTATGCAAGTTCGCGCTTTTGTCTACAGTAGTCATCGGCGTCAACTTTTCCTTCGCAAAGAAAACAAACAAACAAAAAAAAACAAACATAATTAATCGCAGTAGCAAGAAGTCCGGTATATACATATATATTTCTCAACCCACGGTAAAGCCGCGAATGAAGTAACAACACTTTCGAAAATCAACACATAATCAATCTCTCGCGGCGCAAGCGTGTTGTTCTTGTTTCTTTTTATTTTTTTCTACGTCCAGTTTATTCGCATTAAAGCGCGATCAGATAAGCGTGTATAATATCGATCCATTAGCAGGCGTAGTTACAAGTTCTCGCGCACGCTCGAGTTAGTAGCAGAGGGATATATGTGTATCCCGAATTGGAGACCGCTACGCCACTAATTATATTACGCTCTCGATTCATTTGTCCCTCTCTCTCTCTCGTCGAGTTTGCCAGCAGCAGCAGCAGCATGAGGCTAAAGCGTGCATGAGCACGAGAGAGGAGAGAGAGAGAGAGATAGTTACGCCGATTACCTGAGTCGAGGTGTTCCAGTTAGCTCTCGGCCGAGCGGAGAGCTTGTTTAGCCTAGTTAATGTCAGTCGCGCATGAGCTTTGAGCTGCCTGCGCTTGTACTCTCTCTCTCTCTCTCTCTCTCTCTCTCTCGCTCTCTCGACTCTCTCACAGTGCATTGCTCTCGATTGCCTCTTTCTGTTTTGCGCGCGTATAGAGGATTGCTTCGCTATCATACGATGCTCATTTCTGCAGTTTTCTAACGTCATTTTATTTTTGCAGTTTTTTTCCTATTAATTATGAATTTTTGAAGTTCGTGTTTACACGTTATTTAATAGTTTATCGTGTGTAATGAAATAAAATGGATGTTTTTTAAAGAAGTTTATGGTAATATATTAAACGCTTCAGTGATGAGTTAGTTAGGTTTTAATACAATTGTAATATTCATTTGAAAAGCTTTGTCCACTAAGTAATAAATAAACAGTTTATTCGCTTTTAGAAGAAAAAGTTATTCTAATGGCTATCTAACGTTTATACAGTAAATCATAATAATTGGTTTATAAACATGACGAAAATAAAAAATTCTGGGCATCAAATATCAAATGTTACAATTAAAACCGAAAAACCACGTACCACATTTATAGCAAAGCAAACATTATTTTATACAAGCATTGAAATTATATAATGTCGATATTGACAAAATTACTATGAAATTTATTGAAAATCGTACTCGAAAAGACATATTATTAATCATGTGAAATATTGATTCACCGGAAATTCAGTATTTTCAAAAATCTAATGCGAAATTCGACTGCGAGAGAGGTAATTTTACATAATATTATTGATCATCATACATACAACGCCGACTATATATCTCATATCAATATTCAAATTGCAATTCAAAGCAGCGTTCGTCGAGTGTACATAACGATCAAACACATACACACGGTGCGGATGAATAT
>JAWWMK010032803.1:0-13513 GCA_035047105.1 Galeopsomyia nigrocyanea
TTTTCATGCAATAAAAAAAGAAAACAAAATTTCGACTCTGCGAGTTGACGTGAAATCACCCATATATATATATATATGTAGGATACGTAGATGTCCCTTTTCAGCACGGTCGACGCCGTTGCGTGAATCCCTTGATCCGAATCACAGGTCCTCTGTTTTTACGGCTTATGCAGGGCCTGTTTTCAAGGATATATTGTCCAGGACGGGTGCAAATCTATTTCAATGGCAGTATTCAAACGATTCGTTCGGGGTGTCCAAACGGCAAGGTATTATCATTTATTATTCCTATATTTCATCTTTGTAAAAATATGTATTAAAAAATTGCTCATTATCGTTACTGTTTCCCTTTACTTTCTCTTAAACTTTTATCCTGGTTGTTGCGGCTGAGGGTACTTCCATACCATTACACGATAGCAGTCTGTCCAACCCTAAATATCCTGATCCCGTTATTCACGTACTTCGATGTGACACTGATCAGCAGGGGCTGACTTATATTAAAGTTCTCGAGTGTCCTTGCCCTGGATGCCTACCGATCCGGGTCTTTCGCTTGATCTATGTGACCGTAGATACCCGATCTGGCTTTAGTCCACGAACACGAGTTGGCTAAATACTTCCCTTTGTTACCTAGCTGGTTAAGAGAAATTCATATTACCCTATGAAAATTCTATCCGAATAAGTTTTAATCCTATTAAAGTAAGAGTTACTATTTTATGTGTAGTGGAATATTTTTGTAATAAAAACAACTTAGAGTGCTGGACAAAAATTTCAACCTTTGCATATTTTGTAAATATGAACTGTCTCGATAAAAAATTTTGCTGTGGTAGCGTTTTGAAAAAGGGGAAAGCCAAATACGTGCTGATATATTTTATTTCGTTCCGTTTATCTTACCCGACAGATTGTTTGTTCACATACGGGTTTTTTCTTTTTTGAAAAAAGAGATATTCCGATTAATATTTTTATTTAATACCAATAAAAAGGAAACAATAATAAAATAGATACGACTTTAACATAAGTAAAAGAGGAAAAGGAGAGAGAAATAGAAAAAAAATTTTTATATATTGTGTACCAGGAGTCTTAAAGGATCCTAGGACTCGCTCTTATTTACCTGAAATATTTCTGCTTGCCATTAATAGGGAGTGGAAAAAAGAAAAAAAATTCAAACAGTTGGCTCTCAAGCGTACTCGTTTTTATTTGGAGTGAGAAGATGTCCATTAGACAATACATATGCGTAAAAGATGAAAGGGATTATGTCGTCTCTTCAGTACACGGGTTCTGTACATCTTCGATGGTGCATAGTTGCTTCTTCGTCTTACATTTTGAAGATGATTTCCTTATACTTTTGCTTGCTGGCGATATTATTCCCGCTGTTGCATAGCAGCGTTTTGCGTGCTTGTTGAGTCCCAGACCCACGCACACTAAGTTGCACCTGGGGCAGGTTGTGCCATAGTGAATGGTGTTATCTGGTAAGGCATGAGTCCTCTTATGTCTCTGATAGTTATTTGGTCTTTGTTTGACCGAAGATACTTCACACCGTCGTTCTTCCCCATGTACTCTTCTGCTGTGGGCTGTTATTCCCTTCTTTGTATACAGTATTTTGTGGTAAATGAGGCAGGTGAATTGTAACGTTTTGTTTGTATTATGGGATCGTGCGTGTGCCAATAGGTCTACTGCCTGCTTGCTTGTGAACTCACATTCACCGCATTCACGCATCTGTACTTTGCGTGCATGACATACGATTGCGTATTGCTGGTTCAATTCAAGGGCATGATTTCTTAATCCGGGGAAACAACATAGATTCGCGATGTGGCCCATCTCGTTCCACAGAGGCGTGCCACAATTGATAACTTCTGCCAGGTTCACAAATTTATTACTTAGTGAAAAATTCCTTCACCAATTAAGATAATATAAGCATTGGATTATCTTGATTAATGGAGTTTCGTCCTCCTTGGGATCTTCGGGCATTGCCTTCCGATACTATAATTATAATGATAAATAGGTGTAAGTATTTTGTCTAACTAATGCATAATATTATAAGAATGTTCATGATCTTATGTACGCTGATGTACTATCGTGGGTACAATTCTCTTTTCTTTATATCATAAGCTATTAAAACACGCAACTTGTATTGTTGGTGTGATAAGAAAATTCTCTACTTTCGTTTAATTGTGTCCAGGTGAATAAAATTGACATAAAATTGACCACAAGTTTCAATATTTTAATTTCGAATGTACTTTCTACTCTTTACTGACTTTGCTTCGTCTATCTTTATCGTGTAATAGATTTATTAAGTTTGTATAATATTGGAATGAACAATTTTGGAAAAGGTTGCTCAATCCAGTCGGCCGAAAAGGTTGGCATCATGCTTCATCTAAAATATTAAAACCTATGAGTATTTTATCTCATTTTTATTGCTGAGAGCGCAAAAAATTTATTAATTGATCACGATATTCGACCGAACGCCAACACAGTTATATATTTTTCAAACGATAGTGACCTTTTAAACTTTTGATAATGTATTTCTAAGCGATCCGTTTAGAAGGAGCCCCCACACGATAAATTAGATGATCCTCCGTTTGAGCTATCGCAATTTGGAATTATCATAAAAAAAGAATTAGTTAATTGAATTTGCGATTTTGCAATATTTATATTTTTCTAACACCAATATTATGGAACCAAAAATTCCTGCTGTTACAAAATACTTTTCAAGAAATCTCTAGGTTTCTAACTGTCTTTGAATATTAATTGTCAAAATAAGCGTTTATTTTGCTAATCCCGAATCTAATGATCTAGTTAATCAGTAATCTGATATTCCCTAAGTGAGCTTTGATCTGGGAGTGTTTTTCTACTTGTTTTCAAGTGGGCTCACTTTCAGCGCCCAAATCTGTGTACGCGAGTCGCCATGCGCTAGCTTTCTGCCACTGCGCCGAGCGCTACTGAGTCGAATATCGATTTATTTTAATAAGGTGAAAAGGACCATAGTATTGACCTGGGTACAAAACTGTCGCTTCAAGATATTTAACAATATTGAAGGTAGATTATTTATGCTTGCAACTGGTGATTCAGCGAGTATCCTGCTACTAGAGTCACCCTACTGCGTTAGCATATATAGTTTGCTGAAACCGTCAAATAGTGAGGAAGTTAAATCCTTTCATGTTAATTGGATGCGACCTTTTGGAGTTGACTAACATGATACATGAGTGATTCAATATTTTATAGCATCGGTACGATAAGGTAGTAAGGCTAGGTAGTGGTAACGCAACATTTTAGTTGCTTATATAGGTAGACTCATTATTGGGGAAAATGTTACATGTGAGTGCAAATATGTTATCGGTACTTTGTTAATTGTACTCTCTACAGTGATTCAAGTTATATTTTTGTATTCGTAGTTCTTTTCAAGAATTTGTTGCACATATATTGCCACAATCATTAAAAGTAATAAGGAGGTACCATTGCAATATGGATCTCGGTAGTTTCATTATTGTTTATTGTGAAAGTGTTAGGCGTGCAAGTAATTTAGAGCTAACTATTTCCAATGAGTTTGTATAATGGTGTGTTAATTTAAGTTGTGATATTACCCGATATAATAGATGCAGTTAGTATCAACTTAAAACAGAAGAGTCGAGAGCCAAAGTAGTTGTCAATATTCGTCACTGATCAGTAGCAGTAATTTGAGTGTGAAAGTCTGATTTTGTTTGAATTTGATTTTCTGCAACTGTTTGTATTTAATTTTTCCCAGACTATGATATAAAATTGGCAATAATTGAATTAAACAAGTGACTTGAAACTTGGTATATGTATTCAGCAAGTGCTTAGGTATAAGTGTGTGTGGGACAACTTTTCAATACATGATTTTTTTGCGAGTTGACAGTGCGGCAACTTCTAAAAAAATAGCATGCGAACATGTCGTTTTACTAGAATGTTAAATGATTAGAATGTTTCCATACCAGCTGAGTGGAGAATATCGGTGAGCTGAGAGCGTGCATTAAGGGCCTCCTCCAGAGTGTCCGCGCCAGTGAGGATGTCGTCCACGTACGTATGATGCCTGAGGATGTCTGCGCCAACGGGGAAGTTCTCACGCTCGTCGATCGCCAGCTGATGCAGTGTTCTGATTGCTTGGAAAGGAGCGCAAGCAGTCCCATACGTAACCGTCGTGAGGCGATAGTGTTCAATAGCCTCGTCGAGTGTAGTGCGCCAGACGATCCTGAGCCAGTCCAGGTCGCCTGCATGAGTGCGAAATTTGCGGAACATCTTCACGATATCGCTCGTAAAAACGAATCTAAAGAAGCGCCATAACATCAAGATCACGGCAATGTCCACCTGCGACTTTTCCCCGGGGTGCAGGCAGTCGTTGAGAGAGAGCACATTCTCTGCAGTCTGAGAGGTGTTGAAAACGACTCGTATTTTGCCGGTGCCATCATTTTTGAACACTGCGTGGTGAGGGATGTAATAGCAGGAAAGAGAGTCGACCTCGTCAGCTGGAACACGCTCCATGTGCCCGAGCCGCTCGTACTCCTGCATAAATTTCACATAGACCTGGCGCTCTGCAAGATGCCGGTGATGGCGCCTCTCTGCGCCGAGCAGGCGCGCCTTGGCGATGCCGAATGAGCCAGGAAAGTCCGGCTGCTTAGAGAAAGGCAGTCGCAGGACGTACCTACCCGTCTCATCCCTGCTGTTAGTGCGAGAATAGTGCTCGCTGCACCCCTTCTCCTCAGCCGAAAGGATAGGCTGGTTGACCACTTCCTCCTGCTCCCAAAAACGGCGAAGGTCGTCTCGGAGTTGGCAGCAGTTGGTGAAAGTGTGCAGACAGTGCACAAGATGAACCGAGGCAGCAGGCGCAGCAGGAGCGCTCACATCAGCAGTCGGTCCGGTGAGCACCCAGCCTAGCACTGTATTCTGGACCACAGGCTCGTTGACACGTCCCAACCTCACCCCATCGAGGAGCAGCGTATGGTACACATCAGCACCGAGAAGGCAATCCACACTTCCTGGCACATGGACCATTCCAGCGATGTGAGTCCAGTTCACATCTTGAACTGGTTGGTTTGGCAGTAGCGCAGTGAGGCGAGGCAGAACTAGCGCTATAATGAAGAGCGTGAAGCTTCCTCCAATGGCATGCCTCGCGGTGAAGTCCACCTCTCCCAAAGGCTTGGCGTTGGAGTCCCCACCAACTCCGCTGATCCTCGTGCAAGTGCGCCTTTTGACCAAGCGCAGTGCTTGCACTACTCTCTCTGAAACGAAAGAAACTTCAGAGTCAGTGTCCAGCAGAGCGCGCACCAACAGAGTTTCTCCAGCAGCCGTCTCCAAGACAATTTTCGCAGTAGCCAGAAGAATGACTCGCCTGCCTGACACCTGTGCGTGATGTGATGCGGAGACCTGGACAGTGCCCGCGCCGCTGTTGCAGTGAGCAGCCTTAAGAGCCTTGTCGGGATGCAGGAAGGTATAGTGTGGTGCGTTGCAGTTATCTATCCTGCAGCGCTGTGATGATGGGCAGTCCGTACTCCCATGATTTGGCCGAAGGCAGTTGAAACAGAGCCCAGCCTTCCTCACCAAACTCCATCTTCTGTCGCTGTCCACATTCACAAACTGTAGGCAGTAGTTGATGAAGTGCTTACCTTGACAGAGGGCACAGGCCGCCTGCTTCCTAGTTTGCCTGTCCTCTGGCCTGGGCTGCACCTTATATTCCACTTGAACTGTGTGGGTGTTGTGAGACTTGGGAGCTGGCTTTTAGCTATGGGAACAGTCTTCTCACTCATGCGTGGCTTAGGTGTAGGCTCCTCAGCGCCCACCGCTCCAGCTGCCATCAGCGTGCGGCACCTATGTTCAAGAAACTTTTTCAAGGTTGCGTAGAATGGAAAGTCATCTTGTCCCTCGATGCTCTTCTCCCAGTCAGTTTTGATCACAAAATCTAAGCGTGCCTCCACCAAGAACACAAACCAGTCGTCCCACTGGTCAACAGGCCTGTCCAACACGATGAGTGCTCTCCTGGCTTCCTCCACTGTGTTCAGAAGCAGGAAAATATCAGATGAACTCTCGGTGGCTGAAGGCATGGAGAGGAGTTTCTTGAGATAGTGTGACAATTTGACCCTTTTATTGTCGTATGTCACCAGCAGGATGCTCCAGGGTTTGTCAAAGTTGCTGCCTGTAGTGTTCATCCCAGAGAGTCGAGAAGCAGCAGCACCTTCTACGCTGGTCAGCAACCTTGTCATCTTCTGAGCCTTGGTATAGTTGGGCTGATCTTTCACCATCGAGCAAAATATCTCCTTCCAACCATCCCAGTCTTTTTGCTCACCACTGAACTTGGGTACGTCCAATGGTCGAAGGGCTTGTGGTTGGGACAAGAACTGAATGCTGGGTGTACTCGAGTTAGTTACTTACCCCTGGAGCTGGAGCTACAGCAGTCATACGCTTGGTCAGCTCAATCTTGGCCTCCACGTATGTGTCCTCCAGAATGTAGTAGACATCGTTGGAGGAGTACTCGTGCACCTCCAGAAGGTCTGGGTTCTTTCGACAGACCAGACCATGGTTGCTCTTGACCTCCTGCCAATAGCCCTCCAATACTTGCAGCCTGTTGGATAGCCATTCCCAAGTCTGCTTGGTTTTACCAGTCCTGTAAGTGTTGGCAATGAAGTTTTGCAGGCGTTTGCCAGTTTCCAGCTGCTCTAGTAATGCAACTGTAGACTCAGCCATGGCATACTAACAGTTGACAAGGATGCTGAGGAAAAGAATCACAGCACACTTGTTGCCCTCACAATGTCACACACTGCCACACAGACGACAAAATAAAAACCACACCTGTTGAGCACTCTCAATAAGACTTGAGAAGTGCTAAAGCAATACAAAAAACTGATTACCAGTTAACAGCTGTATAAACAAAGCAGCCAGAGTCAATCAGCTTGCGTCGCGAAAAACTGCAGACGACAAGACTAGCGAGAGAGAGAGAGAGAGAGAGAGAGAGAGAAAGAGAAAACGAGAGTGCGGACCTCGGCGAGAGTTCTCGACTCAACGCTCGAAGAGCCAGCGAGCAGAGGCGGCGAGAGAGACAACTTCGCGAGCGCGAACGTTGAACTCTTGTTTTTCAGTTTTGGAGTTGGCTTTGAAAGTGGCCTGATACTTTCTCTGACCTCTGATTGGCTTAGCGCCAACGAACTCGAGTTTGAAAACAGAGAGAAAGAAAAGTCGTTACCGAGACTTTGCAAATTCGTGGGATCGTCTCCTGGCACGAATTGCAAAGTGGAGAAAATTAATAAATTACTCTTACTCTCAAAATCACCTCACATTTTGTCGCTCGACAAAAACTCCATCCGGTTACTCGAAAGACCATGAAAATTCCGATCCTTTTCCCTGCCGAAACTTGAGTAAATCGCACCCTCGACTAGAGATAAATTCACGGCTGCTTTGTAGAAAAAACTTGGTTGGATCTTTGTTGAGTTGTGCGGTGAGTAGAGAGTAGTTGTTGGCGTGGAAGGTCAAGCTACGGGTTTCAATATCAAATGAATTCGTATGCACTGAATTTAATTATTGAACTTGAATACTTTATTGCGCTATTTACAAGATTGCTTATTCTAGATTAAATGTACTTTATAGTGGTGAAAAAACATTCTTTGAAAATGGAGCGCCGCTGCAGAGTCGCGCGAGCGACGGCCTCCAAAATCGTTCTGACGAGAGAGAGAGAACCGCGGCGGCGGCGGCGGCGGATCCTTCCGAAACTTTGCAGAGTAGGAGCGGCAGGTCATTGCACCCATGCGCATGAATGGGCGCGTTGCTAAATTTGAGCGCATAATTCAATTTTATAATAAACCTAATTTTGTGGACTTATCGGTCCGAACAAAATGGCAGCAAAGGAACGATCCACTTCAACAAATGATTAAGTAGATCCTGAAATGCTGAAACAATTAGACAAAATTATAAGAGAAAATAACCCATACGCTAAAGCGTACAAGATGATATATGATGTAGAAACAGAAAAAAATGGAAGGTGTGCAAAAATTGGGATAAATACGAGACATGTCACAATGGCTATGAAGAGATAATAAAATTTAAACAAAAATGTATATAATGCTGCGATGTACAATGAAGTTGCGATGGTCTTCGTTGGAGAGAACGGTTTACCATCATTAGAACGTGACATTCTTATATATGCTCGACAATAACGTCCGGTAAACATCTCAAACCTGAGTAAACATACTGATCCAATGACTTATCCCTTAATTTATCCATGAGGAGTTTATGGACGGATGTCAAAAATGAAATGCAGAGGAGGGAAAAATACAATATCAAATTTAAAATTTTACAACTGCCGAATGAGTTGCAGGAACGGTTTTAACCCTTATCTCAACCTCGAACAAGTATCTCAGCAAGCAGCAGTCGATGTCTTCGTCAAAGTTGAAAGTTCCCGATTATATTTTCTAAAAAACAAAGTAAAGAAGATTATTTATAAAATAAAGAAAAAAATGATAATGTAATAGTAGGCAAGATGTTCATTTTACCATCTACTTTTATAGGTAGTCCACGATATTTGAAACAAAATTATTTAAACGTAATGACACTCGTCAATCATTATGGTAAACTGGACTTATTCATTACTATGACCTGCAATGCAAAATGAAAAGAAATAACCAAAAATTTAGAAAAGAATGAAGCAGCAATGGACAGACCAGATATAGTGGCAAAAGTATTTAAAGCTAAAGTAAAAGAATTGAAAGAATTGATAACAAAGCAAACATTGTTTACGAAGTCATGTCGCTCATACGTCGGTCGTAGAATTTTAAAAAACGAGGACTGCCACACCATTCACACGCTACTATTTCTGGATAAAAATCATAAACTCGACGACACGGAAAAAATTGATAAAATAATAAGTGCAGAAATACGTAATAAAGATACGTACCCAAAATTATATAACATCGTAAAACAATTCATGATTCATGGTCCTTGTGGGGAACAAAGTATTAATTGTCCGTGTCTGGATAAAAATGCAGAGAAATGTACAAAAAAATTTTCCAAAGGCATTTAACAATGAAACAAAACTTGAAGCCAACGAATATCCATTATATAATAGAAGGGACAACGGTATATCAATATATTTTAGTCGTAAAAATTATAGAAGAGTGGCGGATAATAGATTTGTTGTTCCTTACAACCCATATTTACTTTTGAAATTCAATGCTCACATTAATATGGAAGTATGTTCTACAGTCCAATGTATCAAATATTTATTTAAATATTGCTACAAAGGTCACGATTGTGCATTCATTGAATTGAAAAGCGCTGATATAAATTTCAAAACTAATAAAAAAAATGCGAACTTACAAAATGTTAACGACGATGACGTATACAATCACGATGAGGTCAAACAATGTATCAATACAAGATATTTATGTCTACCAGAAGCATTATGGAGATTATATGAATATAACATATATGAAATGTCACATACTGTAATGCGATTGGTAGTCCACGATGAAGATAAATGAGATGTTTATTTCCAAGGAGGAAAAGAAGAATTGTTACATGATAGAAACAATGGCACAACATTAACAGCATATTTCGAGCTTAATAACACTGACGAATATGCCCGGAACTATCTCTACCATGAAATACCATCATTTTATACTTGGAATAAAAAATTGAAAAAGTGGACAAATAGACAAAGAACTCGAAAACCAGTGTTAAGCAGAATGTATTTGGTAACCCCGAAAGATCGAGAAAGATATTTCATTAGGTTATTGATATAACACGTCAGAGACGCAACATCATTTGAGGATCTACGTACGATAGAAGGCATTATATACATTCTACGATACTGCAAAAGCAAAACTATTGATAAACGAAGATGAAGAATGGAACAGATGCTAAGAAGAAGCCTCGCAAGTACAATTTCCTTACGCACTTTGTGAATTATTTGCCTTTATTTGTATTTCTCACAACCTAATCAATGCGCGACAATTATACGAAAAATACAAAACTAAATATTATCACCCACAATGCGAAAAAGAAATTGGTAAAAATTTAGCACTAAATATCATAAGTAAGAACTTTGAACAACACGGTCATACATTAAGTGGCTTCGATTTACCAGAACTCATGACATATGTGCATGATGATGATGATGACGAAATGCAATTTGCAAATTATAATAATGATATTCATAATTTACAATTAAAAATATCTTCGCTCAAAGAAAAACGAAAACAAATATTTGATGCAATCACCGACACCGTTGATAACAAATCAGATGAAAAATATATGAAAAATATAGATATATACGTGGTAGACTACTTATGTTACAGTTTCACAATATTAAATATATCTGTGCGTAGCTTGGACCGGCATAGCAGCAAACTTGTAAAAAAAATGGAAAAACCGTACACTTCACAATTAAATTGCCACTATCTATTGCAGATACTACAATCTGCAATATAAAAACAAACTCGAAAGATGGAAACGCTTTACGAGAAGTACAGGTAATAATTTGGGCTGAAATATCAATGACATCGAAACTGGCGTTCGAAGCAGTCGACCGGCTAGTCCAGGACATATGTAATAATAATAAACCATTTGGTGACAAAACTATCATTAGTTCATGTGACTTCAGACAAATCTTACCAGTTGTTCGACACGAAAGTAGAACAATGATTATTGAAAACTCAGTAAAATTTTATTCATGCGTTGGACACTTACAGAAAACTTACGTGTATCTGATGATGATCAATCATTTAAAAACTGACTATTGAATGTTGCAGGGCTTATTCTAACAGGCAGTTTTGTTGAATTGGGTAACTCTAAAAAAATGGGCAGTTCTAAAAGTAGAAATGGGCAGTTGCTAAAATAAAGGAAAAAGGAAAAATGTGAACGCAGGAAACAATAATTGAAAAAAATAAAGAAAAGCAAACGAAAAAAATGGGACCGAGACAAAGGAACACGAAGGAAAATCCGAAATACCTACGAAACCATACCATTCTATGTTTATGTTATTTTATATTCAATCGTATCTGCACCACTAGCTATTAAGGCGCGCTTCACGCGCAGATTGCAGATTGCAATCATTCAGTTTTGAACGTTCTATATAATTTCAAATTTCGATATTAACGAATTCGAAAATCCGGAATTCGATACTAACTGACATTAGCTCGTCTATTTTTATTAGATAGTGGATAGTGGATAACAGCATTTAACAATAATCTCGAGAGTAAACGTTCTTTTGTAGTTGAATGAAAATACTTTGAAGCTTAAATAAACATACATAAAATTCAGTATAAATATATAACAGCAAAATGAAAGTGACAGCACAACCGTAATCAGTTAACATTAACATGATGTTCTTGATAACGTTGTACATACAATATTAGTATTACTCGTCTGCAGTACTAACTACGTATATGTACGGAACACGGAGCAAAAAATATGAATATCCGAGATTTCAAATCCGATTTTTTTTTAGTATTCGGTACTATAAGAATTCGGGTAGTTCTAGAATTTCCTTAGAATAAGCCCTGGAATGTTGGCGAAGGCAAACGATCATCTCAATATGAAGAAGAAAACGATTTATTGGAAATCCCAAATACAATGAATACAAATAATGTAGATATTATTAAAGAAATATTTGGAACCAAATTGACAGTAAAAGATACAAAAATACACAATAAAGTCATTTTAGCACCTAAAAATAATGGCGTAATGCAAATCAATGACGAAATTTTACATAAATTAGAGGGACAGGCAACAGAATATTTGCGTATGGATACAGCAGAAGATGGTAATGGAGAAAATCTAGATGTCATGTTGCCAACGCAATTTTTACATTCGCGAACGCCGAATGGTCTTCCACCTCATAAATTATACTTAAAAGTTGGTGCAGCAATAATATTATTGAGGAATTTGAACCTTACGAAAGGTCTTTGCAAAGGAACTAGATTGATAGTGCAAAAATTACATAGATATTAAATTCAAGCTCAAATTGCAAGTGGAGCACGCATCGGAAAATAAATTTTTATTCCAAGGATATGTTTGACGCCATCAAAAGAAGATTTACCATTTATCATGAAACCTAAGCAATTTTTAATAAGATTAGGTTTTGCAACAATAAATAAGGCACAAGGGCAATCATACGATAACGTAGGAGTTTATCTTCCAAATCCTGTTTCCAGTCATGGTCAGTTATACGTCGCACTGTCGCGGACGAGATCAAAAGGAAATCTAAAGCCACTGTTACTAACCAATGCAATCACTAAAGAAAAGGATAAGAAAAAACAAAATAAAATTTATACAAAAAACATTGTACATAAGGAAATTTTGTAAAAATCACATTATTAAGTATTGAATGGAAGCATAGTCGAAAGAATATTACGATATCAATCAATTTCACAGTAGCGTTAAAAAAAAATAAAGAAAGAATAATCTCTTGTCGTGAAATTGTCAAAATAAGAAAATAAAAATAAGACTTTCACTATAGCACCAAAAAAAATTTGAACGGCATACGCATGTACCTTGAAAGTGACAATGAAAAAAATTGATAAAAAAATATCAAAAAATATTGAATGGATGTTGATGAATACAATTACGAAAATTTAATTATAAGTTTCAATTATGAGTTCATGAAAATAGGGCAAAAAATATTTAAACATGCCAGAATTTTCACGAAATGCGTATAAAAATTACGTAAGAAAATAATAATAGATAAAATTCGCAACGTTGCAGCGCCAGAAACGATAACAATAAAAAAATATGTTCCACAGTAACGAAAATAAAGAGCCATACTAATATTATCGAAAAAATCATACACACGGAATTTCTAAAAGATATCTTGAAAATTATAGAAATGACAGCGGTAGACAACCACGCATACATAATGATGTAAAAATGAAAAAATCGACGTTTCCGACAACATAAAAAAATTATTATTTACTGTACTGTAAATCCTACAGTAACTAAAGTGAAAACCTACATTTGTATCGCAGGAACAATCACACAAACGAAATTTAAAAAAGATATTTTAAAAATTATAGAAATGACAGCGATACACAACCACACACAAAAAATGCTAAACTGTACAAGATAAACGGACAAAAATATAAAACGCATTTGAAAGCTTCTCATTAATTCAAATTGAGTAATACAACAAAATAATTTTCATAATTAGAAGCAGTACTTGGTGTTCTAACGAATAAAAAAAATTTGATGGTCTAACCACAAAAACAAAAAAATTATTGCAAAAAGAAATTTTTCAGCAATCGCCGTTTCAAGGCTTCCTCTTCAGGAAGCAATGCAGAAAAATAATATTGACAATAAAAAATACAAAAAGAAATATAAAATACGCAGCGCTAAAATAACGCTACAAGCATCTCTTGAATACAGAATTATTTTAATGTAGCCACTTTTGAAAGAAGTGTTGGTCTCAAGCCCAATCAAACGAAGAGAGAAAAAGCTTTGTGTGTGTGCATCCATCCATCCATCCATCCATCCATCCATCCATCCATCCATCCATCCATCCATCCATCCATCCATCCATCCATCC